>JAHTLZ010000111.1:11606492-11656617 GCA_023846285.1 Phrynocephalus versicolor | reverse complement strand
TCTTCTTCTTCTTCTTCTTCTTCTTCTTCTTCTTCTTCTTCTTCTTCACAATCCAATGCTGCTTCACTACCGTGGCAAGCCAGTGTAGTAATAGGGTGCCTACCAATAAATGAAACAAATACTGTATCCACTTTTCCCTTGCTCTACATGGAGGGGGGAATCAGGGGAGGAAAGGGGACTGAGCAGCAGGAACAGGTTAAATAGGTTTGATTTGATGTGCAGTGTGGCTTCCTGTACTTACTGAATCCACCTGATCCTTGCATGTGTCTTATTGTACCCTTAAGACTAGAGTGTATCTGCACTGCAAAGTTACAGTAGCTGGCTTCAACTTTTAACAGCCATAGTTTCATCCGTTAGACTCTTGTGATTTATGGATCTGATTAAATATGTTGAATTCCCTGTTAATAGTTCAGGGAAGTGTACTAGTGCTCTATAAACAGATAATTCTAATAGACAAATTACAGTTTCTATAGGATGGGATCATGACAATTAAAATACCACCACACTGCAGTAATTGTACAGTTTAGATAACACTCTCACAACTGTGACTAGTATCATATTCCATAGTTTTAATGGGCACTGTAGGACTTACTGACCTCACCTGGCAGAGGCAGATTGCTGCTAATTTGAACCATCTTGTTTTGACAGTGTGTTGTGTGCTATCTTCTCATGTTGCACATGAATCACGCACAGCCTGAAATTGAAGCAGGACTCCCCTTCATCAGCCTCCATCTGCCACTGCTTGTGACGTCACTCCCACTGTGCTTGCAGAGTTATGGAATAGGATACTGGCCTTTCTGTCATTAGAAGATATAATACCTTAATTGCTAAAAGGATTATCTGAGGACTTTTCTCACTTCACATCATTTACAAATAAGTTCCCTCTGCTTTGAAATCTCTTCACATCATTTACAAATAAGTTCCCTCTGCATGAAAATCTAGCTCCAGAAGAGAACTGGGTTAATTGGAAGTCTGTGTATAGGTTACCGAGTGGAGTTGGCAGAACAAAAGTGCGCATAAGACAGTGCTTTTGCATTGACACAGTTCTTTACAAGTCTGGAGAAGAACTAGCAGCTCCACAGCTTTGCCAGTGTACTCTATGACCTCAACATGTACCATGGAAGATCCAATTCTAGCTTCCCCAAATGCTCTTGATATTGCCCGTTATTGGGGAAAATTAATTGATATATGTATGAATTGTATTATGGTGCTTTTGAAACAAAGACAAGACTTAAGTGTGGTTAGCTTTGATTGTGAGATGATGCAATTTTTCATATGTGTGCACAAGGTGAACACGCTGTGCGCAAGTAGTTCACTTGCAGAAGCAACTCTCTGAAGGTTTGGCCAGCCATAGTAATGTTGATCCTGGCTTTGGGTGGAGTAGATGGGCCTACTGGATTGATTTTAAAAAGGGAGTAGGCAATGATGTCCCAGAAACTTAATGCCCTGCAGTGCCAAAGCAGCCCTAGACAACACAGCTATTGGGACTTGGAGTTAGCTTGATGAAGAGCTTTGGAGAGCCTGAAAGCTTGCACATCTTTGTAGTAAAGATGGGTAGCTTTATCCTTTTGGACTGCAGCTTCAACAAGGAGCTATGGCCTCAAAAACACAAATGTGCTCTTGAACAATTGTGGAATATTGGAGTATGTGTATGTTTTCCACGGACCAGCATTGTGTTGGCGGCGTTGAATCAATTTTCTTGTTCTTTAAAATGTCATGCGTCTAATAAAGTGGAGCATATACTTCCTTTTGTGAATCAAGTCCCAACAGATCAGTTTCAAAACCAAGGGAGAAGCTTTCCTTCCCCCACTGCACTCTTCCTGTAGGGAACAGGCACGTGAGTCAGGGTGTAGAGAAATTATGGTAGACAGCTCAGGTGTTCTGTGGGATACTCACTGCCAGCTGGTTTGATGCTATCTCTCTATTCTGGACCAGACAGAGTGGAACCTGAACGGCAAGAACCTGAAAGATTCAGCAGCACTTTCTTTCCTTTTCTTTGCCAGACTGCTTCCTTGTCTCTGAATAAGAACATGGAGAAGTTGGGAATTTTTTGGAATTCCTGGCATGGTTGAATTTATTATTAGCATATTTTTACTGTGCTTTCACCAGGATCCTGATTCTGGGGAAACAATATAGGCAAGTCACTTTTTGGACTCCTCCTAACTCCTAGAAGTTGAAGTGCAGTGTTGTCTCTCTTCTGAATCATTTTCTCCCATTTTAGTGCTATATCAGATAAGTACTGCAGTTTCACAAGTTGTTATATCAGATTAGCATTATGTTACTTTACCCAAATAAAGCCCTATCATCACCACACCCTAATAAACACACATCAGTAGACCCTTGGACCAATATACACTGATCAGTCACGACATGAAAACCATGGACAGGTGAAATGAACAGTGTCGATTATATCATTACAATGGCAGATGTCGAGGGTTTGCATATATTAGGCAACAAGAGAACAGTCAGCTCTTAAATGTCATGTGTTAGAAGTAGCAAATATGGGTAAGTGAAAAGATCTAAGTGACCTTGACAGGGGCTAAATGGTGGTGGCTAGATGACTGGAACAGAGCATCTCCAAAATGTTGAGCCTTGTAATATGTTCCCAGTGAGTACCTACTAAAAGTGCTGCAAGAAACGACAACCAGTGAACTAGCATCAGTATTGTAGGTACCCAAGGCTCATTGATGCAAGGGGGAATGAAAGCTAGCCTGTTTAGCCCAATCAAACTGAAGAGCTAATGTGACTCAAATTGCTGAAAAACCTAATGCTGGTCAAGATAGAAAGGTGTCAGAATGCACAATGCATCACAGTGACCTCCCTGTATAGCTTCAGACCAAGTTAAAGTCCTCATGACTAGCCCTGTCCACCACCAAAATGGCCTACAGTGGGGAGGTGAGGATCAGAACTGGATCATGGAGTAATGGAAGAAAGTCTCCTGGTCTGATTAATCAGGTTTTCTTTGAGATTAGGTGGATGACTGGAAGCCCTTTTACACGACCCCTAAAATCCGCTGCAAAACACTTGCAGATACGGAGCATAAAATTGTTTTCCCACCAGCAGCAGACTTTTTTAAAAAGTATGCCCATGCCCACTTAAGCGCATCCCAGCACACTTTGCAAGTACCTGGTCTCCAGAGGTAAAAACATTTCCGATGTGGATTGTAAAGCTGTGGATGCCGGGCTCTCCTCACCTTCTGTTTGTTTTTGTTGTCTCCGCCGCCCCTTTAACAGACAGGAATCCCTCCGACCAGCAGACGGAGGTGAGCGGAGGTGAGCCTGCATTTTTTCTCCCTACCCACACCGTGGACAGAAGCAGCAGAGTGCGGAAGGGTGGGAACACAGGAAGAGGAACAAAACCCACATGATATCTGGCTTGGGGGAGGGATCCAAATTTAAGCTACCAGCGGATCTTAGGGGTCGTGTAAAAGGGCTCTGGGTGCATATGCATTGCTTACCCAGGGAAGAGTTAGCAGCAGGATACATTTTGGGGAAAAGGCAGGCTCTGGACAGTGTTCTGCTGGGGAACCTTGAATCCTGACATTAACGGGGATGTTACCTTGACACCTAGTGCCTACCCAAAGGTTATTGCAGGCTACGTACTCCCCTTCATAGCAATGGAATTCTCTGAAGGCAGTGGCCTCTTTCAGCCAGATAATGCAGCCTGCCACGCTGCAAAAATCATTCAAGAATTGAGGAATATGACAGAGAGTTCAAGGTGTTGCCTTGGCCTCCATATTCACTGGATCGTAATTTGACTGAGCATCTATGGGGTGTGCTGAAATCTTACATTCGATCCATGGATGCCTCATCTTGAAAGTTGCAGGACTTAAAGAATACTACAACAGATATCTTGGTGGCTGATACCACAGGTCACATCAGAGGTCTTGCGGCATCTTCCAGTCTTGCACCAGAGTGGTCAGTGGCCAGCAGAGGCAGGGATGGGCCAAACAGGCTCCTGACTGGATTGTTGTGTATCTGGGGAAGAAGGACCCCAGCAGCACGCTACGACCAGTAAGTGGTCCAGCTGGTGGGTGGTGATGGATTGGAGAAGCATGGCACCCCAAGGGTGTTCCCAGTGGGCTGGATTGTTGATGTCCATTGAGAGCTGTTTTGGCAGCATGAGAGGTAACTACATGATATTAGGCAAATGGTTTTAATATTGTGATTGATCAGTGTAGATGATTACATGTGCCAGAAACAAATAAGCAAACAAAGCAATGTGAGCAGAGTCACTACAAAACATTAGCTCCTGCCAGCTGGAAAAAAGTAATGTGTGCAACAACAACAAAGGTTACTCACAATTAGCTGTACATCATATCATTAACAGAAGATATATCAGATTTCACTGTGCCAAATCAGGCACAACTCATGAGGTAAACTGCATGTGTGCCCTCCCAGATGTTGTTGGACTGCAATTTCTATTATCTCTCGTGGCTTCTGTTGGCAACAGCTGAGGAAAGTGAACAGTTCGACAACAACTGGAATGCACAGCATTCCCAAGTTTCTGAGATGATGTGTTCTGCAACCGATCCCTCTGTAGAAGAGAAATTCTGACATGGCAACATAATATTTCAAATATTTTTGACATGAAGATTGCTAAAGTTCTTGATTTCCCAGTTTGAAAAGACGTAATAAATATTTTTGCAGTTTCACCGAGGTCACCACCAAAAAGGCCTAGGAGGTGAATGCAACAAAATTGTCCCAGTATGCAACTTGTATCTGACTCAGTATGCAACACACACAAAGAGAGAGAGAGAGAGAGAGAGAGAGAGAGAGGTGAACCCCCTTTTTACCTTTCACTCCATGACTCCCCCTATTTTTTCCCGGTGGAAGCATACATTACAGTTGATAGTAAAGATTGAAAAGCATTTCAGTGAAATACAGTATTTTATTTTTGAATAAAAGCATATTTGACTCACGCAATATTTTGCACTCTCTCTAGAAAGCACTGGAGAATAATTCGTCTGTGTATTGTTGAATTCAGTATTTTCAGTGTAACAAAAGTTAACTTGCTACCCAGGATAAGTTTCTTGTTTGTAGCATTGTGGCTGTATGCAATTGTTCCTGTTTAAGCTGAAAGTGGGTAACTTGTAGCACTCCAGATGTTGTTGCACTGCAGTTCCCATCAGCCTGATGAAAGAGGAAATGAGATGTGGCATGTTCTTTTATGGCAAAAGCCAAAGATCTTTGCAAGAGAACAGAGATATGGAGACATTTTCAGGGAGCACGAAGTGTGAGCCTAGTTACATTGGTTAAAAAAACCCCACCAACACCCATATTTAAACCAGTTTTAGCAAGTTTTAAATTGATGTAAAAAGGGACAAATAATTGAGCGGAAGCAGGGGTTTTTTGCTTTTCCACCAAAAGGTTGTTTATTTTAACACGGACGTTGAATTGATGTAATATTTAGCAGTCTGACAAATGTGAACACCTCTGTAAGCATAATCTCACTCCCCCACCCCTGGCTGAGGGATTTGTCTTGCCATTGGGAGGCCACTGAACGTAGCATACACACCTCCGCATTGCCCCAAGCTGCTTCCTTGCCTCCTTCTGTTCCTCCTCCTCTCCTCTTCGTTGAGAAGCTTCTTTCCTGCTAGGCTGCAACTCTTGCCTCACAAGTGACACACAAACCTTGTCTGTCTCTTCTTTTTATTCCCTTCTCCCACCCTCCTGTTTTTGTTATTGCCTGGGCTCAGGTGCTCCTGTTGGATTCACTTGCTTAAAGTGTACTGTAATTGATTGCTGCATCAAATATTCTCTGATTCACAGCCAAGATTATTGTTCTTGTTGCTGCTGCTGTTGTGCTTTGAGCATGTGATTCTGCCCCCTTTTTTTCAAGAGTAAAACTCCTTATTTCTTCACCTTGGAGGGAGCCATTGCTTTGGGACAGTGGGAGGGAAAGAGGGAAGGGGAGAAGATGATGAAGAGAACGGGAAAGAACAAGAAGGAGGAGGGGAAGCTTCAGTTGGGATTGTAGGTTTGAATCCTCCTTTCCCTGCCTCTTTTCTCCTTTTAAAAAGAAGAGAATAAAACTCAGCCGAAGGGAACGTACACAGCCGTGGAAAACCTTAGGGCATGTCCAAACTTTGGCCCTCCAGATGTTTTGGACCACAACTCCCACAGATCTTTGTCATTGGAAATACAGGCTTGGAATTCTGGGAGTTGTGGTCCAGAACATCAGGAGGACCGAAGTTTGGACATGAGGGTTGGAGGCAAGAGGCAGGTGAGATCCATAGCCTAACTGAGGAGTAAAGAGTTTTCCTTCTAGTGGGGAAAATGGATCTAAAGCATGGATCCTCCTGCATCTACATTATTGTTATGTAGGATCATCCCCAGCCACTCTCCAGTCACAGACACCATCTCTGCCCACAGATTGGACAGCGACGTGGGGGTGATCGTGCATAAACATCATGTGGCTCCATGAGGATCCATTCTTTGGGTCAGCGTCTTTGCACCACTGCAACACCATGCACCTGTAATTTATGTGGTGTAATGTAGGGGCATAAATGGGATGTATGATTTGATAACGGTTGGGGGCAGATCAGGTCTCAAAGGAGCCCTTTGTTCCTCTTTACAAATATTCCCAGTTCATCCTGGGATGCTGTTTTGGGGAGCCAGAAAGGGCCAGAATATTTTCATAAGCCATGTATGGGCTTCTTTCTCTTTCCAGCCTTTAGCAGCTCTCTCTTTCTCTGTGTGCCTCTTTTCTAAATGCTGCTTCTCTCTGCCTCCCAGGGAACAACTGGAGCATTCTTAGAGGGGCAGAAGCACCCAAGCTGTCTAACGGGAAAATCAGCTTTGCCAGCAGATCTTCCCTCTCCACAGCAACAAGGGCAAGTAGCCAACACAAGGGCAGGTCAAAACCTCATTGGCAACAATTTTATAGCCCATGTAGCTCCCTCAACCAAGACATAATCGAGTTTAAAATAGGACAAAATGTTCCTCAACACAACACACACATTGGTCCAGATACTATGTGACGGCCATGTGACTTCAACCTGATGTCAAACCTCAGATTCAGCTATTGATTTATTTTCACACACTATGTCTCTTCACTTTTCGTCTCTTCAGAAAGAGCATTCAGAAACATTTTTCGTTTTAACACCTTAGTTTTTTTAAAAATTTGCTTCAACTAAGCTAATATGACAACTCCATTGAAACTGTATGTGCTAACACCTGTAGTAAAAGATCGGCTTGCATCTGTTTCTTTGTTAGTGTGTGATGGATGATACCACAATGGCTCAAAGCACCTCTTAATTTTGTGTCCTATTTTTGCTTGGCAAATCTCAGACCTTCATTTTCCTCCCTTGCAAGAGGAAAACTCAGCAAGTCCTCTTCGCATCCACCCAAAAAAGGCAAGAGTTAGGCTGTCACAGCTAAGTGGGCTGAAAATCAGTTGATATAATTACTGTTATCTGCTTCTAAGAAGCCACCAATTAGAGGGTCTGTCTCTAAGAAAAGCTTTTGAAGAAGAAAAAGAGAATAAACTATGTTTAAATTCCCCACCCATACCATCATCTGGGTAAACTCTGCTACAGTACTTTCCTCCTCCTCCTCCTCCTCCTCCTTAAGGGGAACATAATGTGTCCACATTATACATGTTTACACTGTACATATAAATAATGTGACGGAAAGTATTCCTGGAAAGTATTATTCTTTTACGGGTCTAAGGATGTCTATCAAAGCATTGCATGTATACTAATAGGTGCATTCCACAGAGACTTATGGAAGAAGCTATTTTTCCAACATCAAGCTGGTGGATGTCATGGGCTGTTTTGTACATTTCATAGTTTACAATACATCTTAAATACATACCTAATCAGGTAAAGTAAATGTGACAAAGATGCTCATAAACACATATTTAAAAGTAGGTGTGTTTTTCAGAGACACACACATCATTTGAAGGTATTATGAACTTCATTTTCCAACATGAATAATCCATATATTTGAAATTGGGTTCCTTAATATCTAAAAACATAACATCCTTTGACTTCAACTAATTTAATTCATTCCTTCTTGGCCTGGAATCAGAAAACCTCTGATTTAATCCATTATCTCTTACCTGAGAGTCACAAAATGTTGGAAGTCATTTTTTAAAAGAACAAAGGACCAGTGGCTGATTATGTTCTTAGTCTCTCATCATTCCCCCACCATGGATTAGTTATGCATGACTTCAGCTTGCCATTATATTTATTCTGAAAAATGATGACTCAAGTTCTAGAGAAGTAAATCCCAAGTACTGAAATGCTTTGGCAATGTCCAGGAGCTAGTATACAGTCAATGTAAAATATACCCCCCAAGTTTTTTTGTGTATTGTAAATAGCAGCTGGATTCCCTTGTTTGTTTTACCAATGAGTTAGATCTTCTGTGTATGGAGATAAAGACGGAGATAAAGAATTGCAAGCATCAAAGTGGAGATAAAGTGTTTTAAGCATACTAGAGTGTGTCGCCTCAGTCAATTCACTGAGTTAAAGGTTTTAATGAGATTTGAACCAGGGATTTTCTGGAATGCTATTGCCAGTTTTCATAGTGCTAAAATCTTAATCTTTGCGAGTGGCCTTCTTGTGTTCCATACTGTAGACAACAAACTGAAGCCATAGTTAATCTCTTGCTTGTTGCTATTAGCTAAAGAGAGGCCCGACTAGACCATTTGTACAGAAAAAATGTGGGTAAATTCCCAGTGTGTTAGAAGCTATTGATTATTGGAATGGCTCATGTCAAGTTGAACTATATTTTGAATTAATATTCATCCTTAAGGAAGCAATTTTTGATCACAAATGCCAACATAGGTTTGTTCTGAAAAAATTATTCGCCCAATGAAGAGCTGAGCTTGGAGGAATTTCCAATAAATATTAGTTTATATACCTGCTTTGCCCAACATCATCTTATGTAAGTGAAATGGGCTTGTACTTGAACCTGAACCTTTGTCTTGGGCAGAATTTGGAAACACACATGTTTCTGTGCTCCACAGCACTATTTTTCACATTAATTTCTCTCTTCCTCTCCTTCTCTCCAGGTGTGTCTGAGAACCTGCCCACTGCGGGAGTTCTGCAATGCTCACAGCCGTCTGTGGCTCTCTTGGCAACCAGTGCTCAGAGACACCCTGTTCCTCTCCAAATCATTTGGAGCTGCAACCTCTACAGAACTACCAGCCCCACACCAGTCCAGAGAGTGGGGGAGATTTCCCATCTCCTCTGCAACCTACAGAGCTCCAGCACCTGCCTTTGGCTGGTCCTGAAACAGAATATTCAACCAACAGTGCTTACGAGTTGCATGGGTCTTCGCGGTTAGACCTGGACTCTGAAAACCAGCTGCCCTCTGGCTCCTACTCAAAGCTCCTACAGGCAGCCCCAGATATGTCTCACCACTATGAACCTTGGTTCCGTCCTACACATCCGAGCAATGCCACTGATGAAGGTAGTGTCAATCCGTGGTGGGATCTTCATGCTGGATCCAGCTGGATGGATCTGCAAAGTGGTCTCCAACCTCCAGGCCACACCAGTGGACTTCAGCCAGTACTGGGGGGCTACGGCTCCGCAGAACATCAACTCTGTGGCACTCCTCACCACCTGTTGCCTTCAGCATCTCACCTTATGGGCCAGGAAGTGATAAAATCCTTGGATTCTACACAGGAGCCTCACCCAATGGAGCAGTCTGGGGACAGTAGTGGTAGGCCAAAGAGTTCAAGGCGCTCAGTGACCCGTAGCTCTGGCCAGGCAGCCTGTCGGTGCCCCAACTGCCAGGAAGCTGAACGGGTTGGTCAGTGCCCTGACAACTCCAAGAAGAAGCACCTTCATAACTGCCATATCCCTGGTTGTGGCAAGGCCTATGCCAAGACGTCTCACCTGAAAGCCCACCTGAGGTGGCACAGTGGTGACCGCCCCTTTGTCTGCAATTGGTTGTTCTGCGGGAAGCGCTTCACTCGCTCTGATGAGTTACAGAGGCACCTTCAGACCCACACAGGAACCAAGAAATTTGCCTGCCCTGTCTGCAACCGGGTCTTCATGAGAAGTGACCACCTCAGCAAGCACATGAAGACACATGAAGGTGCTAAGGAGGAAGCAGAGGGGGAAGCCAAAGCTGGGACAGAACCTCCAGCCAAAGTGAAACGGGAACCTGACGGAAGCTCTTCAAGTGCTGCTTCCCAACCCAACTGAGGTGTTCTTCCTCCCTGAGGATGTTCCAACCCTATCCTCTCCATAATGGTTACTCCTGGCCTAGCAATTTATTCTCTCTGCTGAAGGCTCTGAGACCCCTATACCCTTGAGTCTGAACACATTTGCCCTCAGTGTGGTATTATTTATTCTGTAGATGGAAAGGACAGTGTTTTAGGGAGTGGGTGGGAAGGGCCACACCCTTGAGCAGCTTTGGTGCAGGTCTAAACATTGAGGGGGTTTATGGGAAGAGAGGGAGGGATACATTTGAAGGATGGCTACTGAGACTGGTTTAGCTAAACTGGCAGTTATAAGCTAAGGGGATGGGCTTTTCCTTTCTCCATTTTGGGACTATGACATACAGAGGCCAAACACATATGTTGGCACTTAATGGGTCGGGGACTCATTCTTGTAAAGATACAGTATAGGAGTTTAGATCTAGTCATCTAATAGCCATCTCCCACACACTAGGCCTCCAGAATAGCATATATCTACTCCAGTAAGCAAAATGGCTACCACCTCACTTTCTATTTGTTGAATTTCCTGTCTTGGAAAGATAAATGAGCAAAATGTGTGGCTTGTGTGTGGCCTACCCTGCTACTTTGCTCTGCTCCCAACATCTCTGAGATCCTAAATTTCTTCCCCAACTATGGGGGTGTGTTCACAAATGGCTCTCACTTTCTTAATAGTAGTTGGTGGCCCATCCGAATTGTTGTAATCTGAGATAATATGCACTACACATTTCTTATTTTTGAGGGCCCAGCACTGAATGTGAGTTTATACAGTGGTACCTTGTATAAAGAAATTAATTGGTTCCAAAAGAAATTCTGTTAAGTAAATTTTCCTTTATACAAATCTCCCATAGGAATGCATTGAAAACAGAGTAATCCCTAATCACCACCATTTTTTTCTACGGATTCGCCCCATAGGCGATTCTGTTAAGCGAATTTCCCCTATCTCCGGAATTTTTTATGTTGTACAGATTCTATGTTATACAAACAGTTTGTTATACGAGGGTCCACTGTGCTCACATTCAGTGTTGTGGTGCTTTGGTCACCTACAAAACGATAAACTCGTTATCCTTAGAATGGAGAACTAGCCATTCCTGATCTTGAAATAAAATAGAGAGGAGATAGAAATAGGGAAAAGTTCCAGTAGTGTAAATGTTTGTAATAGCACAGACTAGGTGTACTTTTTTTAGGGACCTTGCTTCCATGCTAGGCCTTTGTGTGAACTGTGCATTGTTCACCAACTATAGGAGTTCATAGACACTGTTTGCCATGGCTACTTGAAAACTACAATAAGGCATGGTTTGCTTACCAGCCACAGAGCGTATGGTTTGTTGTTGCCTTACAAATTCTGGCTTGGTTAAACCATGCCTTAACACAACTAGATCAGCTTGAGGTATGAGGAAAGAAAATCCTTTTGAAATTATTTTTTTGTGAAAACAAATCTGGCCAAACATTAGTATATGTGATGTAAGATTTATCCATCCTTTCCTAACTACTCAGCTGTAATTTTATACACATTCCTAAATATCATCTTGCTGTCCCACCCCTCACTTAAACCTTTTCCCTTAGTTCACATTACTATTTTTTTTCAGAGAGGTTGTCATGTTAGTTTGCTGCAGCAAACACAACAAAGAGTTTCATGGCACTTTAAATACTTACAAGTTTTATTTGGCATAAGCATGACTATATCTTAAGTTTATTAGAGTGAACATTTTATCCAGACATTTTAGGGGGCCTGGTCTGGTAACAAAAGATTCCACGGGCACAAGGTTTTGTTGACTGCATAATGAGCAATTGTGCCAATTAAACCTTTTTTGGTTTTTAAGGTACCATGATATTCTTTTTCTTCAATCTACCACAATGGGAAATAACTTGAAATATAAATACATATCTGGAAATCTGGGATGGGGGAAATTAAAATAAAAATTTTCTTTTCACACAATAATATGTTAATTTCTTGGTCACTTCCCTCTGACTGTGAATGTCTTCTCTAGTTGCATGGACATGAGTTATTGTTTCTTGGAGCAAAGTAATAATACTAAATTTGAACCTGATAACTGAGTATATAAACGCAAGGTCTTTTCATCCTATCCTATTCACTATGTTGCTTCTTTCTCCGCTCTTGTTGCCCACTCCCCTCCCCTTCCTGCCTTCAAAATATCTAAACCATATACTGTAATTGCAAGACAGTAGTAACTAATGCCTATTGTGGTTGGTTGTGGAAGATGACACAATAACCAATGCTGATTGGAGCCAAGGCATACATGGGCATTGACACATATATAAAAGGCAGGACAGAGGCTGCGACTTCATGGTCAAATACTGCAGCATTTGCTCCACTTACAGCATAGCAGGTGGATTAGAAGTATTTTTTACTGATCACATGACACAAAGGCTAATTCAAATAGGTCCAGTCCTTTTTGCCCCAAAGTTGCTGTTTATCTCTGTCACTGTGGAAGGTCTTCTACTTTTTTCTACTTTTTCTACTTTTTTCAAGCTGGTACAGTTTGAACAGGCTTCCCCCCATGTTTTTAGTTGTGATTTGTTCTTGTAGATGGGGGCATCTCTTTAGGTAGATCTATGACATAGGCTGTTGGGATGTGATGTTTAGGAGCAGGGTAAAATCTCCTCACATGTTTTCTTCTCTGCTAATCCCCACAATTTTTTAAAAAATTTCTTGCATATATAAGATTAGCGCTAGGTCACCCTACTTGATTGCTGGGCCATCATTAATATTATTTCCTTTATTTCTACCCATATAAGTATTGGCAGAGGCAGGACAATAGGGAGGGAGGAAAGAAGAGGTGACTGTGAACTGGAATGCAAATCACATTGCAGGCAGTATGAATGGTGAACTCCCAAAAGGTAAACTCTCAAACTCCTGTCCCTGTGTGAGCACTGATTGGAATTTCAGTTGCAACCCAAACTGCAAGTCAAACTGCAGCAAAGCCAAATAATTCAAATTCAGTTTTCCACTGTAATTCACTGGTGTCACTTGGGCCAGAAAGGGGCATTTCCCTACTAGCCAAAACAGAAATCAAGAACATGTATGTGGCCATCAGATGCTTTTGGATTACAACTCCCTGGGCCAACTCTTGACAGTGGGGGTCTATCCTACCATCCCTGATTCAAAGTAGTCTTTAGCTCATGACCCAATTGGCTGTTGATGCAATTCCCTAACCTTCAAAAGGCACCTCTTCAGTAAGGATTTTAGCCTATTATAATAAACATTGTTTTAAAAGAAAGTCTCTAGCTCTTAGAAAAATGTCTGTGGAGATTCTCAGTCATCTAGGTGCGATTATCCGGGAGCTGAGTCATTGCAACTGGACTTTGTTTCTTTTTCTTCCCTCAGATGGAAGAGTACCGAAATGTTTCAATCCCACAAGAAAAGAAGTCCAGTTGCCATGACTCAACTCCTGGACTAACTCTTAGAAGTTTCCAGTTTGACAAAACAAAATTTAAAAGCTTCTCTTTGGCCCAAATCCAAAGAACTGTAGGAGCACAAGAAAGCTAGGATTTACTCATGTTATGTCTGTGCTTAAATTAAACAGAGGCCATTATCATAAGAGCGCTAATGAATGCAGGTATCATTCCATGTATAACCAGAACAAGACAATTGTTTAAAACCGTGGAACAATAGTTTTGCTTTTCTTATACAGTATATGCAAACTAATGTATCTATTTCTTTGAAAAATGTGTTACCCCTTTTACAGTATTTACTTGTGAAAACCCACTCATGCACATGGATTGTGTTGGGTGGTTGTGGGTCATATATTTTCTCTTCCTTGGATTAATCCAGTTCTTGGCCCTCTTCACTGCTCCAAATTCTCAAACTGTTTAAAACAGGAATTGCAGATTGAGCTAAAATACAATTTTGTGCACATATAAAATCCAGCAATGTTCTGTTATTTAAGAAAACATATATTGTAAAACCCAATTTTGGAAGGACCCCTTAAAAATCCATCCTGCAATATCGGGCACCAGAGACGGTTGTGTTGGCTACTTGTTTTGGTCAAAATTTAATCTTATGTTTTGTTCTTTTTAAAAGAGAGCAGCTATAACATCCTGGCTAATTGTGTAACACTCCCACTGCTGATTATGATTATATATTAATTAGCAGATTATAATATTTATGTTTTATGAGCAAACTGTTGAGACCCCTCCAATCCCGGTTGGCTTTGCACACCTACACTGCAGTCACATCATCTGCACCTGTTGGGGGTTTCAGTCGTGCTCTTGCTGGCTTGCAGCAATATTTAGGGTTCATTCTGCCTTTCATCCCCCTGCCCCCTTCCCCAGGATGCCATACCATGAAGGAGGGTGTTTTGCAAGAGGAACGAAACTGCTTGGGATCTCATGGAATTTAACAGCAAGAAAGTGTCTGGACATGTCCAGGCCAGAAAAAAAGAAAGGGAGAAAATATATAACAACAATTGCTTGGGAAACGCTTGTTAAAAACATAACTCAGCCCAAAGGAAGAAACCTTTCAAAAATGTTTTAAGGGGAGGGGAGAGGGTAATGGTTCCTCTCTTTTCATCTGCATCCTGTCTACCCCCTAGCATAGCAACAAAAGTGATCATGTTTTACAAGGTTGGATTGGCTTCAGCCATAAAAGTGAATCTGGGAAGGGTACCGAGGCTATAGATCCTGAGAAAAGAAACTTTGTTTTGGGTTCTTCCCCAACAGCTTTTCTTTTTAGCTAAACAGTACACCTCTAGGATAAAGGCTAAAGAAGAATGGAGGTAATAAATTTGAAATCTAAAAATGAGAGTAAGAACAAAGGCTACATGTTAGAGACTTGCAATCTTAATCATGCTTTGACCAAGCATTCTTTACCTTTAATCCCCACTTACGTGTGGAGACTGTGTAGCAAGGGTGACACACAAGTCAGGGTGCAACTGTTTTGCAAGCTAAATAGAAGCAATTTGGCTTTGGGTTAGCTTGATTCACAAATTCAGTCTTTTGTGACTGCATTTGGTTTAGGTGAACATATGAAAAACCCCACGTTATTTTGGTGCCCGTGTCTGTATTTGCCATTCATTCTGATGTGATCCATTCTGTGCCCACAGCATCCTTTCCTTTCATGCTACCCTTCAATCCCCAGCTCTAATTTTTTTGGTTTGCCATCAAGGTGCTGGGACTGTGTAAAGGACTGTACAGTGCAAAGCAAAGTGAGCTGCTTATATATTGCCCCATAGTGCTTAAAACACTCTGGGCAGTCAGCAATCTCATTATGCAAGCACATTCCCCCGCCCCGCCCATCAAGCAAGCTAGGTACTCAGTAAGTCAACCATCCCTAAACTCAGGTTGTGAGCAGAATCTTGATTGCAGTACTGCAGGTTAACCACTGAACCACAGGACTCCCCCAGTAGTAATAAAAAAGGGACAGTTGTCAAAGTTTTCCATACACCTATGAACATATACATATAGCATGGAAACACTGTAGATCATGGGAGTTGTTTAAATTTTATATTGATTTTAATTTTAGTCTTTTTTGTTTTGTTTTTTCTGATTAAGATAATCTAGTGCTAAACAAATGTAGCAATAAAGTTTGTTTTGAAAAGTAAACATTTTGAAGAAGAAAAAATATCCAGGAAGGGTGTTTCTGCTGCCCAAAACATCATGCTCCAGCGTATCTCATCCAATGAACTCCAGACCACAATGTTTCTCACACCATGTCATGAGAAAAACACTGAAAGTCACACCCCATGGTCCTTTCTCAGGCTGAAACAAATGCTCTCACAGTCAAAACACTGAATCACTGCAGTTGGAAAAAAGTAGAAGCCCCCAGAGGTGGTGGTGGTGGTGGGGAATCTGGATTATAAGGAATAAAGCAGGGGCTGATTTGCATTGACTTTTATACCATATTATCATTTAATTATGCTTCAAAAATCATCTGTGCCAATTCTGGACCAAACTGGGAAGTATTGTCCAATGTAGCCACACACAGAGGCATCTCATACTGGATTGACTGATGAGGCAGAAACAAATTTGAAAAAA
Source organism: Phrynocephalus versicolor (assembly GCA_023846285.1). Taxonomy (NCBI): domain Eukaryota; kingdom Metazoa; phylum Chordata; class Lepidosauria; order Squamata; family Agamidae; genus Phrynocephalus; species Phrynocephalus versicolor. The sequence continues at coordinate 11,640,450 of JAHTLZ010000111.1, read as the reverse complement.
CTTATAATGCTAGGGCCAACATATGACTGAAAAAAAGTTTGAGGTAGGAGTTCTTACTTATCCGACAACTCTGATTGCTCCTTAGTTGTAAGTGCTTGCAACAAACTCTCCTTAGTGGAGACAAAAATATGTTTGAGACACACTCATTCGTGAAAAACGCTAAGCCCTTGTTGGTTGCAATCTAGATCTGAGTTTAAAGATTGGCTCCCAGGCCACTATCTTTAGATATTAACAAGACCAAACTCTGGTGGTAGTTTCAGAGTTAAGAATGACCATTTGGAAAGCGTGTGTCATCCAAAAAGTGGCACAAAACTGAACAGCAGTCAATCTCTTGTGTGAGAATTGTAACAGAGGCATCCCATACTAGGTTGACTTGGCAGAAACAAATTTAAAAACATGCAGAACATGTGTGGTCAGTGTGTGCCTGGAAATAAGATAAGACGAAAGGGAGATTAACACACATTTAGTACTGAAAACTATTTGTCTCTTCACGTTGACTTTTACCTAAGGTTTGCCAAATAATCTATTGTCTACCATGCTTTAGGTAAAAGTAAATGGAACAAGTCCAAACCTGCAAGTATAAAATTTGACCATGGCTTCTCTATCTGCACACTGGCTGAGCAACTCAGTGAGTTAGAACATCCAGCTGTGGCGAGAGACTGGAAGTTTATTCTACAATGCTAGAAGAGTCTTCTTATATGGCCTTAGGAAAGCTACACAATCGCTGAACATCCCTAGAGGAAGAAAATGGTAAAGTGCTTCTGAGCACTCTGTACTTAGGAAACCCTGAAAAGGGTCACCATTAGTTAACTGCATGGCATGTAATAATTATTATTTAGAACTCCAGACACGGGGTGCCTCTGCTTCCTAAACTAGAAAGAACAGTTCTCCATTTGGAGGTGTTCTCTTACTGCTTAAATTATAAAGTGAGGGTGCTCCTACTTGGCTGCAATGTGTAATTGGTGCTCACACTTGTGGCTTGAATCAGCCGTTCATATTCCACACCGACTATTCAACAAATTGCCAACTCCAAGTATTTTTCATCCCCCACTTCTCTCTTTCTGCCTCTTTCCCTCCAGCCTCAGTTGGCCTCCATACCTGGAGCTCCCTCACCTTCTATACCTGTATTTCACACCCATCTCTTTCCTTTTTCTTCTTTCATCTGCTAATCCACTTCCACATTTAATAAACCCAACTCTGCTCCCTTTTCACACTCCCTCCCTCAGACAGGAACACATGGACACACGCTATCCACAAATACACAAGCTTGGTCAGTCAGATGTTTTCCTGTAGCCCTTTCCCACACAATACAGGCAGCAAGTGCTGTGGTGGCTTCTTTTCTCCTTCCTCCCTATTTCACTCCCTCTCCATCTCACCACACCCCTTGCACTTTTTTATTCTCCCCTCTCTCATGTTCTCTCTCTTTTTTTCACAACTGGTGTTTCTCCTTCCACTCTTCCTCCACCTTCTCCTCTAGAGATACCCCTACATCTTGACACATATCTGCACGGGAAATAACTTTTTCAAAAGCTTCTGCCAAGAAAAAAAAATAGAAACCCACAGGTGGGACAAGGGGGGAAAGCTGCAAAAAAATAAAATAAAATAAACCCTTTGAATTAGCCCACTTTACAACTGGAGCAAATACCAAGCTATTTGAATGTGTACTTGGGCACTCTTGAGGCCCTGAAGTTGCTTGTCCACAGTTAGTACTTGGACAGCAGACTGAGCAAATACAGGCCCACTGGATCATTATTTGCTCCATTATGGTGAGATTATAGTATGCATTTTGAAATATTTCAATTTAATAACAATAATTGTCTTAGAACTACAGACCTGGAAGAGATCCAATGGATCACCAAGCCCAGGCCTTGTCAAGGAGGCAGGGTAGGGAATCAATCTCCCAATCTCTAGCTCCACAGCCATTGGCTTATTGAACCTCTACCATTTACCATGTGCTAACTATAGGCACATTTATCTCCTCTTTTGTCAAGGAAGATCCATACCTGCCCATCCAACCCATAAACCAACTGTTCAAGAGAACAGGGGATGGAAGACAAAGAATAATAAATGTGGATAGAATAATTTTGGGTTCTGGTCTAGTGGTAGCTTGAACAATGCAGACGCAAAAGGGCTGAAGATTTTGTGGATGGTGTTTGAACTCCCCACCCCCACCCCAGTGAAGTATAACATAAAAGTTGTAAGCTGACATTTCTGTTCTGGGTGGAGTGCCTGGAAGAGGAGGAGGAGGAGGAGCCCGGAGGAACCCATCCCGCTCCCTTGAGGCGATACCACAAGGAAGTCGGCCTGGCTCGTGGCTAAATCGGCTGGCTGCCTTTCCTGCAACATGCCAGTCCACTAAGGAATTGCCACATGCTGAAGAAGACACCTGCTGCTTTCCCATACCCACTTTTCTCTCGCCTGCCACTCTCTTCGCCTCAGGGGAAGCTCAGGCGGGCGGGCGAGGGGGAGGCAGGAACGGTTCCCAGAAGCCAGAGAAGCAGGCCAAGCCAGGATTCCAACCAGATGGCCCAATTGTGTGTGGGGCAGGCAGCGAAGGGTGTGTTAACACCTGTTTCCTTTGCAACCTGGGCCTTACGATGTCATTTGAACTTCCCTATTGTGCTTAGCTCAATGTTGCACATTGTAGGAGTGACGTATATGTATATGTGTGTGTGCGCGCAATGTTAAACACACACACATTTCATACTAGGAGAATACCCTCTACATTTTCAGCGTTCTCCTCGCATCTTTTTATTTTATTTTATTCTTTTGTCAGGTGTTAACTGCAAATCAAACATATTGTTTTCCTGCTTTCTGTGTCCTTCCCACCCAAATCTCCTATATAAAAATTAAATACTGTATACAGTATTATATTTTGTATTGGAAACTAGCAGCTACGGTACTTCCTCACCACACCCTAGCTAGCCCAACATTCAGTAAAGCCCTTGAGCAGGCAATAATAACATCATCAGCAGCAGCAACAACAATAACAACAATAACAATATGGATTTCCCCACCAGCTAAAAAGACATAAAATTAAAATGAAGCAATTTGAGGAAGGGAAGTAAATAGCAAACGAATAAGGCAAAAAAGTTATATATATTGCACTGGAGTGTCAAAAGCTCAGGTGGAAATACCGGTACTTGTGTTGCTAATTTATACTGTCTTGACCATGACCCCTCAAATATCTTAAAGTTTCTAGCCCTCATTAATCAGGCACTGATTATAGAACTGCTCCTGTTGCTTTTGCTTAGTAACATTGTCAAGGATTATTCCGTTATCCATGCCAACTTTAAAGGTTAGAAGGAAGCAGCTAGGATCAACTACTACACATCCTTCAACTCCTAATCCAGGCATTTGCACTTGAGAAAGTAATCCTGACTGTCCCACAAACCCTGCTTTTTAATCCTAGCTATGTTTACTGTGTGGCAAAAGGAAAAGTACTTTGTAAATGAATGATGCTGTGCCTTGGTTATCTGTGAAGCTGATAATCTGCCAGGATATTTAATTTGTAGTGAGTTGCCTTGGGTCCCCTATGGGAAGAAAGGCTGAATATAATATAATATAATATAATATAATATAATATAATATAATATAATATAATATAATATAATATAATATAAATGCTCAAAAGTACTTTTCTTGTTACTGCTGCTGCTGTTTTAAACTGAAATAAGAACCCAGAACTGAGCCCTAGTGTGAATCAACTTCCCTCTCTTCCCCTGGCAGAAATCTGCCTGCTTCATACAGAGAACACTCTTCTATAGGGGCAGCTGGAGCATTATCCACTCCAGATCTAACTGAACACTTGTTTTGAATGGGAGCCTTGTTAGAAAAAGACTTGCCATTCTATGACTCTCAACAGGCCAAACATGGAGCACCTGCAGAGTGCAAGGGTTGGGCTCAAGTTTTTATTGAGATGTGTGTAGCAAAAGTTAATGGTGTTTCACAGGATCAGGACGTTCCAAATTTGGTAAAATACTTTTTGTCACACTCTTATTATGGTGATCACACTGAAGGATAGTATGACTTTGAACCAATTTGTGAGGTTTAGGAAGCACTCAGCCTTATGGTGTTTGAGCCTAAAGCAGGGCTAATAGCAAAGGATTGTGGGAGATCTGGCAAAAGTATCTGAAGGGCTAAACATTTCCTACTCCTGCCCCAGAAGTAGCAGTTTGATCTATAGGATTAGTAGTAGAATCTACTATAGTGATGGTGTAGAGCAGTTTTAATGGATGGTGTTACTGAGATTTAACCTTTTAAATTACTTGGGATTTTTTTTACAATTGGCAGGAGTTGCTATGGCAACCACAAAGCATTCCTTCCCAACTTGCCTCAGCCTGGATTTTGTTTATATCTCAATTTGACTTGGCCAGGAGGCAATAGTGGCAACATTTGGGAGGGGGCAGTTGAAGTATGTAATGAAGTTATGCTATTAACTTATAATTAGAGGATGCCATTTTAATGAGAGTTAGAAATTACCTTTTTTTAAAAAATGCCTTAAAATATATCAAAGGTGTTAACATTCAGGAGGATTCACGGCTCTGCAAATATAGCCATGGTAACTATAACATCCTCCCTGACCTGTCCTAGCCCATGTCTTTTTTATGTCTTGACTTGATCGAGCTAGGATGGAGGAGGAGTGGTTCTGTAGAAAAATGTAACATTAATAAATCTCTCTTGGCAAAGATGAGCATTAATGTGTGTTACAATGCAATATGAACTCTGAAACACCCAGAGTAGTGTCTGCTTCAGTTGTTGGGGCTTACAAGATACTCCTGCTGTAAACCAGTTTTTAAAATTATTTCCATGGGTCCAGAGTAGGACTGAGAATGCATAGGGCATAGGGACAATTTCTTTTGAAAACAATGGGTTACTTTGAGTAGTTTGGAGTTGCTCCCTAGGGCTGAGGTGGGGAAGGTGTGCTCTTCCAGATGTTATTGGGGCTGCAACTCCCATCAGCCTTAGCATTAGCTATGCAACCTAGGGAAGACAGGAGTTTCAGTCTAATAATGTCTGAAGGGCTGCAGGCTCCCTACCTCTGCCCAAGGGAGTGGGGTGCGGTTGCAGCAACTAAAAACAACAAGGCCAAGCGGGCCAATAAAGGTAAACCTAAACATGGATTACAATGCTGTGCAGACTCAAATTTCTCATTTGCATTTACAGATCACTCATAGACTTATTGGAAAGCTTTTTAAAAATTTATTACTATTATTTTTTATTTTTTTATTTTATTCCCTCATTTTATCCCATGCCTATTCTTCCTCTTTCACATACCACAGCTTTGCAAGTGTGGAGAAGAGCAGGCAACTTCACTCTCTGTGCCCTTCAACATGTGTTATGGAAGATCTGATGATGCTAGATGCCCAAATGCTCTTGATGCTGCTCGTTAATGAGCAAAAACTATCTGAGATTAATTGTACTGTTTTGCTTCTGAAAGAGAAAGAGAGAGAGAGAGAGAGAGAGAGGGAGGGAGGGAGGGAGAGAGAATAAATTGATGCTAATCTCTGCCCCTTTATAGATCCCCTTTTAATTTTTTAACTGATATAAGTTCATGCCTGACATTTAATGCAAAAGAGTAACAGTCATAAAAGCAATGTTGTAAAGGGAGGTGGAGGCAGACAGATACCATATACAGCCCCTACCATAGTTATATTTCAGATACTGTATACACCCAATTAATTTACAAAGTTTGAAAATAAATCTGAAAATGAAAGTGGTAGGGTGGAATGCCTTCTTCTTCCCAGGAATCAGCCCCAACCTTCCCTGTGAGATGATCATTTGGGGAGAAGGTTGAAACCCTGCCCAGGGAAAATATTTTGATTTGAGATCCAAAAAGAAAGAGATTACAGCGTATGCTACATCAGAAGTGCGTGGTTGAAGCAGGGTGGGGTTGGGGTTCTGTGTTTCATTATCCCCTACTCTTCTGATGCTGGACCCTAAGACACTTTATTTACCTTTACAAGTTGCTATACAAAAGTGACTACTGTCATCCATCCAAGAACAGCTGCCATTTCTCCCTACCAAATGTTTCCTTCCCTTACCAAACACGTACACAGTTTTAACACTGCTCACATCAGATGAAATTCTCTAAAAATAAAGCAATTTGAAGTGTCACCTTTGGTTTCATGTAGCCAAGGGAATCTTCATAGACAAGGGTGAGACTCCATTCAACTCCATGCATCTGAAGAATTAGGTGACAGTCCTTGGAAACATATGCCACATAAAATGTGTTAGGCCTTAAGGTGCCACAAGAACCTTTCCTAGCCTTGTTTCATTTTGATTGTTAACACCACTCTTTGGTGTTCATTGCACTGATGAGGTGGCATGACTGGAAGAAGGAACAGAAGCAACAAAAAGAGCACAGACATGTATAACAAGAAACAGGTCCCAATAAACATCAGGCTGGCCTGCCTCCCCATACTGAGCCCTTACTTAGTACATACATATTGCGTACATCTTCAGCTGAAATAAGGATTTTTTTAAATCCTTAAAAAAAGACTCCTTGCAACAAGGTATGTTTTTCTGGACTACAGACAATTTATAAACTCTTGGTAGCAGTGAAGATAAGATGAGTGAATATCATTATGATCTATGCACTGCATTAAGCTGCAGAAAAGCAGCAGACAGTGTAAGACAGGGGTGCCCAAACTTTTTGTAAGGAGGGTCAGATTTGGTGGCTGAGAATGTGTCAGGGGCCGGTTGCTCCCCAACCCTGCCATCCCACTGCAAGCCCCACCCACTGACCCATAAGCGAAGGAGGGGGAGGGACAGGTGGGCCAGTCAGAATGGCCTGATGGGCCAGATTTGGCCCCTGGGCCGGACTTTGGGCAGGCCTGGTATAAGATAAGTGAGACCATTTTTAGAAAGTTTTCAGCAACAAGTTGATGTGGCTTAATTTCTTCAGATAATAATAAGTGCAGAATCTGTAGGGCCCCTTCCCCCTCCCGTCAGGCCTCACCCAACTGTCTTTTGTGGGAACCTGCAAACATACATGCAAATACTGTACAGTGGTGCCTCAACTTACGAATTTAATCTGTTCTGAATACAGTCGAACTACTCTTAAGTCGGGGTACCTAGCTAAAAAATTGAAAAAAATAAGTTAAAAAATAAAAAATGAAAACAAATTGTAAGTCAAGCAGACCATATCTAAAATTTGTAATGTGGCAGTTAAAACGCCAACAGTTTTCCCGCTCTTAAGTCAAATTGCTCTTAAGTCGAGCTGCTCTTAAGTCGGGGTACCACTGTACTACAGCCAATGAATATTTGGTATGAAAGGTATATTCTATCACATATTATATTACCCAACTCATTCTGCTGCTATATGTCTGAAGTGGACGTGTCCATGAAACATTACATTAAAATATGAAAGTTAGTCTTTAAGGTGCCACATGTTTTTTGTCTTTTGTTTTGTTTTTTGCCTGAAATTCTTGAAAAGACTAACACGGCTACCCTCTCTGAAACTTCCAAGAAATATGAACATCTGTCAGCCTCTTGTGTTTCTCAGTATTCTATTGGCATTCTTGTTTCATTCTAATTCTGTATTGGTCTATAGTAGAGATGGCATAAACTACCTGTTTGACAGTTCATTTATTGACCACTGCCTCCGAGTGAGCATCTGCTGGAGGAGGTGGGGCTTTGAAGTGCCAAATACGTGTTTGGCCGATAAATGAGCTGGTGGTTCATGCCCATCTCTAGTCTGTAAGATTTTTTCTTGTGTGGGAAGTTTGAGCCTTTTCCCAAAATGTATGCATTTTAGGTATATATGTTTGCATTAACTAGTTATATGGTAGGCATGTGCATTCACTGTTTTGTTTTGTTGTTGTTTTACACAAAAATCACAGAATTTTCCATTCCCGGAGTTCCATCTGCCTGACAGACACCTAATACAATACGCCATTTTGATTTGCAGTGCAGCAGTGTAAAATAATATAGAAAGGGGCAGTAGATGAGTGTTTCTGAGGAAGATTTAGTTTTCTATACATTTGCTTCACCTTTGGGGGCAAGGATTTCTCCCTTGATGGCATCTGTTGGATTTCCCTCCTGGAAACATGAAAAAGCAGGTTTCAATAGGTCCTTTGTACTGTACTCTATTCTGGAAAGATATAGCAGTCAGATCTCGAATAAGGCTCTGAGACATTTCGAGTTTATGCAGCATTCCTTTCCTTGGCTGATGATGGGCATGGTTGAAAATATGATGTGTGGTTTATTTCACCTGGAGACAATCTTTTTCCTGGCCATGAGACAACAATGCAACACATTTCCTCTGCATTTGTTCAGTTTCCCTTTTCCTTCTCTTGATCTGCTTTCCTCTTTTCTTCTGGTGCTGATTCTTGTGCGCCCTAGTAGGGAATATGACATAGACCTGGTCTAGCAGTGAAAAAAACTGTAGTGAACATTTGTGCGATTTGCATTTTGTAGCCTAATAAAGTTGTATGTTTTCCACTCTGCTTTGGTCCATGTGCTACTTCAACACAGTATCAACAAGCCAAGTGCAACAATTGTACTATTCATAAGACTAACTAGGCTGAAGCCTAGGGGCCCTGTGGTGACTAAGGGCCTGTTACAAATGTCCTTTCCAGAAGAGGTCTACTTGCACAATAAAAATATAAAAAATTGTTAAGAGAATTCTCCAGAAGACCCTCAAAATAGGGCCATGTACAGTGTAACTTCCCAGGTCCAGTACATTCTGTTTTCCGACAGATGGACATTCAGCCTCTGCTTAAAATCCTCCAAAGAAGGAGACTCCACCACCCTCTGTGGCAGAATATTCCACTGCCGAACAGCTCTAACCGTCATGAAGTTCTTTCTAATGTTCAAATAGAATCTCTTTTCCTATAGTTTCAAACCATTGCCCCAAGTCCTAGTCTCTGAAGCCATGGAAAACAAACCTGTTCCTTCTTCAATATGACATCCTTTCAAATATTTAAACATAGCTATCATATCCCCCCTCAGCCTTCTTTTTGAAAGGCTAAACATTCCCAGTTCCCTAAGCCATTCCTCATAAGACATTTCTTCCAGACCTTCAACCATCCTGGTTGCCCTCCTCTGTACCCGCTGGAGGTTGTGAACATCCTTTTTAAATTGAGGCACACAGAACTGGGTTCCCTAAGGATTAATTAAATAAAACTATTTTATTTAATTAAGGAAAAGGGTTCCTTAATTAAATAAAATAGTTTTATATCAGAAATTTGGTTATACTGTCTATTAGCAAAGCACAAGGTAGACAAGACAAAAACTGTGCAGAGAGATATAGCCAAATTGCACCAACTCTCCCTTGGGACATATGTTCTCACATTTTTGTAGCAAAACAGAACCAGCCTAGCTGCATCTCAAGAAGGGAGAAGAGAAATTTATTTCTAGGTATCAGCTGCAGTTACAATCTGGGGGGTAAAGTACAAAAATGGAATTCCTAGCAAGGAGGAAAACGCCATGCTTGCTTTTTAACAGGTATTCAAGGAAGAAGAAAACCAAGGAACTAGAAAATATATAGGAAGAAGTGAGCATAATACCGGAAGTGAAAAAACTTCTACGAATCAAATTAGTAAGTGACAAGTAGCAAAAACAGTAGCGTATGCATCCTTCTGCTGATGCTCAGTGTTAAGGCATGCAAGATTGCAATCATTCCAAGAGAGAATGAAGAGAAACAGAAAATATATATTTTCAGAAACAGGAAATTAAACAATACTCTTAACACTAATCTGTAGAACCAATTCCAGATTTCATTGCCTCTGAATGTGCCTTGAAGAAAAGCCCCAGTTGCTCCACTCTAATTACACCTCCCTCTTTTACAGCTAGCTTGACCCACAGCAATGAGGGGCAAAACATTTCTGTTTTTTTAATTTTTTTATTTAATTATAAAACTACAATACAAAACATAAAACCACATTTGTACAAAAAGAAGCAAAAGAACATTAATCAAAACTCAAACAAACAAACATAACAGGACTAGCCCAGTGCAACCCACCTCCCCCTTGGGACTTAACCAAACTTGCAACTCTTAAGATATTGACAAACCCACTTCTCTGGGTGTATGCAATTTACCTTTTTGAAATACATATACCAACAGTTTATCCCATATTCTATTAAAATTATTAGAGTTTCTCAAACCTTTCCTAATTTTAATTTCACAAGTCAAGTTATCATTAATGGTCATATTCCATAAAACACATTTCTGTTTTTAAAGCTACTATTTACTAGCATTTCATCTGTTCCAACTTGGTATCACCAAATTAATCTTTGTAAATCCCCACAATCACCCTTGCAGCCCAAATTATCTTAATAATGTTAACAGCAGGCATCAGTTCATTTATTCTCATAACAGCCGAGCTCACGCATGGAGCTCTGCTTAAAACAAAGACTTGGCTTTATTTTTAAAGACGTTATTAGCAACCAAAATGATGGGAATCAAAATGAAGACATTCCATGCTTGGCTTGACAAACAAGGGATTGAGTTAATATCCCAAAGTGAGAAGACAATGCTGAACTAGTGAAAAGGAGAATCGAGATTCAGAGTACAGGGGATTTAATATAACATTTAAAGTAGTTTAACTTATCACGCAATGCATATGTCATATTCGGAAGTCAAGTCTTCTGTAGAGCCAGTTGAGTGGGGGAATTCTGGGAGGTGTCAGCCACAAAAGTAACTTTACCATATGGATACTATTATTTCTCCTTTAAAACCTGCCTGTCCTCCTATGCTCTAAAGGTGTATAATCCTCATAGCCCCAAAGCCAAAAGCCTGCATCTCCTTTCGTGAGCAGGCATAGCAGAATAGCTTCCAGCCATTTTTCTGTGGCTGACAAACATCATTTATCATCTATGGTGACAGTGAGGAAGAAATTACTCAGTCAGCTAGGGCAGACTGGTCTGGTTTCATACCACAGTGGCAGTGCATGACAAGAAAGAACCTCTGAAATATGGGGTGCTCTGAATTAATTCCCCCCACCCACCCTTAAGATAATTGATTCAGAACAGAATTCATTTGCAGCCAGAAGGGAAAACAGTGCTGGGGAAATTAAATCTGGTTCTAGTAGCCTGTCTCCAAATACTAGTTGCTGTGGAGAGGGGGATGACCAGGGTTAAAGCTGCACTCATTTCCTGCTTCCAGAGACAGTGGGTTCATCACCATGTGAACAGAATGCTGGACAAGCAAGGTGTTTGAACGGAGAGACCTTTGGTTTATTTACAATTTATTTACAATATATTTTGCCCTACCTTTCTCCTTAAAACAAGACCCAAGCTTGGCTCCGTTGCTTAAAGGCATTTTAAACATCATGCGCTGCTCCACTGTGCAGGGGGGGGCATCGGGAGAAGCAGTGTGCGAAGTATAAAATGCTTTAAAGCAACAGAGCCAAGCGCTTGGCTCCGTTGCTTAAAGGCATTTTAAACATTGTGCACCGCTTCTCCCGATACCGCCCCCCCGCACGGGGGAGCGGTGCACGATGCTCGGGCTCCAGTTCATTGGTGATGGGGTGGGAGAGAAAAACCTTTATTTCCCCACCCCAGCACCAATCAGCTGGAGCCCGGGGCATGGGGAAGGCAGGGGTGTGGTGTGGGGAGCACAAGGGGGAGGGGCACCCTGGGTGCAGCAATTAGGGGGTGCCAAATAAATAAGAGATATTAATATAACTGCCAACTTCTAATAGCAACAAAAAGCTGCATCTTTATTCATAAAGAACCAACATGTAGTGGCCATTAGAGAAAGGTCATTGCAACTTGTTCTGCAATTACCCAAATTTCTTTCATATCAGATAAGGGCCTCAGCAGCTGAGAAATCTAGAACTGAAACTGAAATTCAGAAAAAAATTAACAACTTTTTATTCCTTTGCTTTTATGTATGTGTATGGATTTTTTTTACAACAATCTATTTCTTTTATCCCTCTGTTAAAGACTATGTATAAATTGGAGTTTTTAAAATATCAAGAAAATGCTAAGAGGTTAAATAGAATGTTATTACAAAATATGCTAAAATGCCTGTGAAGTTTTGGGGATACTGTAAAACAAGTTTTTATGATCCAGCAAATGGTGCATAGCAACTGAGCTTGGCAGGTACAGTGGACCCTCGTATAACAAACAGTTTGTATAACATAAAATCTGTATGACATTAAAAAAATCCAGAGATAGGGGAAATTTGCTTAACATAATCGTCTCTGGGGCAAATCCATACAACATAAAAATGGTCACGATTAGCGATTACAGAAACCTGGTGGATATTTAAGACTATACCTCACTAATATGAAGCCAAATATTGAACAAATGCTATCAGAACATCAGGCTCATCCCTCCCATTAGCAGCATTATTTGTATATTGATTTTATGTTTGAATTTTACCAGGTTCTGATTTGTTTCATTCCAGATCCAAATATTTACTTGCACTTTGTGTCTTTTCAAAACAGGTATGAATAAAAGTTGTACATGTTTTTCTTTTTTTACAATTGTCCATGCTACAAAAACCCTATCAAACTGAGTAGCACTGTTTCAGCTGTCAAAAACACATTTGAAGTTATTAAGTTTAGAAAAATTCAATATTAGGCAGGCAGGGGGTCTACAGAAAACAAAAAGAATGGCAAGTGGTCTGCAGGGCAAAAAGGTTTGGGGACCTCTGATTTACATGCTTTTGAACTACTAGGTTGACACCAGCTGGGGTTAACAGCAGGAGGTCATTCCGCTGCGTGGCACCCAGGATTCAAGCTGCTGACTTTGCAGTCAACAGGTTCAGTACTCTAGCGTGCTGAGCGATCACACCCCTTTCTATTTAGTCCACATCCATTCCTACCCATACCTTTTTGAGTCCCTGACAAGGGCTATTGCTTTTTGGGTGCAAGTAGGATTGCTCCATTTTTTGTTTGGTTCTGGCATGTGCAATCACCGGGATCAAATCAAACTGACTGTCTATGACTTTTCTTAAGCACTTTCATAATCCAACTAGTTATTAAGAAACTGAAAGCTTCCTCCCACTCCCCTGCAGAGGGGGAAACAGAAGGTAAACAGAAGGGGAAACAAAGGATTAAAAACAACAACCCAAATGTCTTGCTTCCAGCACTGAATTGTTTAATTGGTGGGCCAATTCAGCAAAATATCACATAGGTTTTTTTTTTTAAATTGCTGTTTTCTCTTGCTTCCTCACAGAGGGGAAAACAGGAGGAAACAAGGAAAAGAATCTCTCTTCTTTGGATTTTTCCATTTCTCCCCCTTTCCCTTGAAGGTAAGAATAGGCTTAATCGGATTAATTGAGATGTGGTGTGGTGTTTTCCCCTCAAACCACTGATCCTTCCATGTGGATGCAAGGATTATGTCCAAATAACATGCTGCACCTCAAAGTGACCCTATTTACCCCAATCCAGCCCCATCAAATTTGGCTTTCTCTGCTTGTGTGTTGTGTGATTACAGTCGTGACTGATTCTTTGTGACTCCATGTCCATGGAGTTTTCTTGGCAGGAATACTGGAGTGGTTTGCCAGTTCCTACTCCAGGCGCCTACAGCACCTGGTATTCCCTGGTGGTCTCCCACCCAAGTACTAATCAGGACTGACCCTGCTTAGGTTCCAAAATCAAGCGAGATCAGATGTGCTCAGGCATCTAGTTGTACCCTAAAACTCATTAGTCTTAAAGGTTTCTATCCTCAACACTCTTTGTTCTTTTTGCTGCTTTGGATTAATCAGCACAAACAGACCCATTCAGGACATTATTGTTTTTGTCGTGGACAATCCAATGGAGGATTAGGTACTGCAAAATTTTGCCATACAACAGCCATTGAAATTAATGGGAGGTGCTCCTTTTTAGCAGACCTTCTTGGTCAAAGGAATGCATATCAGAGAGATTAATTGACACTTGGAGTTTCTAATGGTGCAGTGGGGATGTAAACATAGCCAAAATAATGTTACATATCTTTCAAAAGCCCTGGAAAGCCATTAATCCTTTAAAAATTAAATTAATCTAAATTAAGAGAAATCTGTAAAATTCCTTACTATAGGGAGCATCCGCCCAGAAGGGACCGTTAAGCACCCTTGGCTGCTCCCAGGAACTGTGCAGGCACCATGCCTGCGCTCAGGCCTCTCATGAATCCTAAACTTGTCAAGAAGAGGATCAAGACGTTCATCCACCATCAGCCTGATTGGTATGTTAAAATCAAGTGTAACTGGTACAAGCCAAGGGGTATTGGCAACATAGTTCGCAGAAGGTTCAAGGGTCAAATCTTGATGCCCAACATTGGGTATGGCAGCAATAAGGAGTTTGCGGTGCTTATGATGAGCAACAAGTAAGTTTGAAAATTGAATATTACTCTTTAAGTTAATATTTTACCATGTCTGAATGATGGACTACCCATTATGTGATTTTAGATGGATTATCACGCATGATTGCATTGCCTGATTTCATAAGAACACCAGTGTTTTCCATGTTAGTTTCCATCCGTCATAATGGAATTTTTTCTTCTTTTCACGTGCTCTTTGTAGTTTTAATGTTACCTTTTAATGTTGTAAGATGCCTCTTCTAATCCCATTCTTAATTTGAATATGTCTTAAATGTTCTGGGCTGTATATTGCCCCTCATTATCGTAAGCCGCCTTGGATCCTTTTCCAAGGAGAAACGCGGGGTAAAATATTCAAAATAAATCAATAAATCAATAAATGTGCATATATCATCTTTCATAGAATCATACAATAATTGAGTTGGAAGGCCGTCAAGTCCAAATCCCTGCTCAATGCAAGATTTCAAATTAAAGCAGATCTGATAGATGGTTGTTCAAATTTCTCTTAATTGGTTCCAGTGCTGGAGCACTCACCACCTCCTGAGTTAATTGATTCCATTGCTGTACTGCTCTAACAGTTAAGATGTTTTTCCTGATATTCAGCCAAAATCTGCCTCCCTGTAGCTTGAGACCATTTATGTTTCTTTGTTTGCACAGCAAGATGAATACTTTCGCGCGATCATGGAAGGAGACAAATTGTGTTGCTTACTGTTTGTGATGCCACAAGGATTAGCCAGTCAGTCCCTGTGACTCAAAGCCACATTCCACGTTGTTATCACATCAGCAACTGATACGCTAAGTGACGAGGGTGGGGTCTGTGAGTTTATGTGTCAGCCAGTGGAAATAAGATTTTCCAGGCAACAAATCATTACCCTTTGAAGCTGGGGCATGGGTGGAGAGAGGAATAATTTCCATGAAACAGACAGCTAATCCACAATGCAAATTGTCCATTCTGTGTTTAAATTTATCACCTACAAAGTGACTTTGCAACACTGGGAATCATCCATTACCAAGTTCTGTGCAACACCGTTTGAAGAGCAGCTGGAGATAGAATCTACGTTGCCCAATGTATTTATGGAAGATATTTTCCCCCTCTAGCTCATTATTTCAAAACATAAGCGGGGAGGGATGGGAGTAACTCCCTTGAATAGCTGGTTGGGCAGGACCAAAGCACTTCCGACTGAGAACCTGGGCTTACTGTCAGCCTGCCTTCTTCATCTCAGCTTTTGTGTCATTTACTTGAGGGAAAGGGGGATGGTGGAGAAATTGAAGTATTGGCTGTAATTTACAATTAGAACGATCACTGACTAATACCCCAAAACACTTCAAAACACTCTTCTTTCCAAATCAAATCTCTTTATTAGGACAAATGGTACAACCTGGCAAACTTTAACTTGCATACAAAAGCTTGGTTACATGAAAGTGTTATTTATTTATTTATTTATTTATTTATATTTCTTTATTTTTGTGTCCCACTATCTGAATTATAAGAATGAGAAGTGAAACTTGAGTGAAAATTACAAGCATAATTCTACGTCCCACCAATACCAATTTAACCAATTCAATTCCCAGAGATGGAAGCCCACCATTTTGTCTTCATCTTGGCAATCTTTGATAGATATTGTGTGATACTTGCACACCTACTGCGATGTGTCTTACTTGCGTTCCCCATCCTGAGGCTGAGTTTAGTTCCTAAAGACCTAAGGTATCTGTGCAGTATCATTTGACATAGTTAAACATTGATTTGTACAACTTCAAACACTCTGCCTTTCCAGTCTTGAACTGGGCCTATTTGATGTTGTTGTTGTCTTCGTTGCCACCGCTTCCGCTGCCGCTGCTGCCACCCTCGTCCTCGTCCTCGTCCTCTCCTCCTCCTCCTCCTCCTCCTCCTTCGTGTTTGTCCCACTTGGTGGTAGGGTGTGCTATTCTTGTTTTGGCTCTCCATTTGGCGTACTCATGGGCCAGGTCTGGGTGAACCCAGGACAACTTCATGCCATTCTTGAGGGTATTTGTCCAGTGTTGTTTTGGATGAGCCCCCGGTCAGGATCCGCTGACCTCCAGGTTGAGACTCTTTTTGGCCAGAGTTTCCTCATCGGCATGCAGGACATGACCAAAGCAATGTAGTCTGGCCTCACGCATCAGGCCTCTTTTCAGTTCTATCCTATTTTATTTCAGATTTGTTTTGTTCGTTTCCTTCTGCTTCTAGAACTATAACAGAAATAATATAGCACAATAACCTATGAATCAAAAGAAGGATGTTATGAGAAATTTAGAAAATTGTATTCAGCAAAGAGACCAAGAGTGATGGGGAAAATACTTTAAAAAGTGCGCTCCAGTGAACTGGCACTTTTACTTGTATGGGCTCGGTTAGTACTTGTATGGGTGAGTGCCTGGGAATACCAGATGCTGTAGGCTAGGCGACAGGTCCTGCGACAGGTTGGTCAAACTTAAAAAAGAATGCATCAAAACAATGGATCTGTCTAGCAGACCCCACCACCAAGTGGGACAAATGCTAAAGAAAAAAGAAGACTTGTATGCAGCTGTGCTATGCCAAACACAGTAGCATCAACAATACACAGCGAAATGTCATCCACATAAACATAACTACCTTCCAAAGCATGGAGGGTTAGCCATCTTTTGAACTGCAGCTTAGAGTAGAACAGCAAATACTGCATACAATAGTTTTTAAGATCTGCAGTGTAGAAGTGATGTCCTTTTTGACCATAGTACAGCTTATAGATATGCATGCTTTAATGATTATGAGAAAGTCTTTAATAAACTCCAAAACAGCAAGCTATGGTAAATAAGAGATATTAATATAACTGCCAACTTCTAATAGCAACAAAAAGCTGCATCTTTACTCATAAAGAACCAACATGTAGTGGCCATTAGAGAAAGGTCATTGCAACTTGTTCTGCAGTTACCCAAATTTCTTTCATATCAGATAAGGGCCTCAGCAGCTGAGAAATCTGGAACTGAAACTGAAATTCAGAAAAAAATTAACAACTTTTTATTCCTTTGCTTTTATGTATGTGTATGGATTTTTTTTACAACAATCTATTTCTTTTATCCCTCTGTTAAAGACTATGTATAAATTGGAGTTTTTAAAATATCAAGAAAATGCTAAGAGGTTAAATAGAATGTTATTACAAAATATG
This sequence comes from Phrynocephalus versicolor, assembly GCA_023846285.1. Taxonomy (NCBI): domain Eukaryota; kingdom Metazoa; phylum Chordata; class Lepidosauria; order Squamata; family Agamidae; genus Phrynocephalus; species Phrynocephalus versicolor. The sequence goes on along the minus strand of JAHTLZ010000111.1, from coordinate 11,623,042 downwards.
CTAAAATGCCTGTGAAGTTTTGGGGATACTGTAAAACAAGTTTTTATGATCCAGCAAATGGTGCATAGCAACTGAGCTTGGCAGGTACAGTGGACCCTCGTATAACAAACTGTTTGTATAACATAAAATCTGTATGACATAAAAAAAATCCAGAGATAGGGGAAATTTGCTTAACAGAATCGCCTATGGGGCAAATCCGTACAACATAAAAATGGTCACAATTAGGGACTACTCTGTTTTCAATGCATTCCTATGGGAAATTTGTATAAAGGAAAATTTGCTTAACATAATTTCATTTGGAACAAATTAATTCCTATATACAAGGTACCACTTAGAGAGCATCAACAATTAAATAGGTTCCCTAACAAAAATCCATATACATTTTAAAATCTAAAGAAACCCAGTTATCAAATATAGGTAGCCCCATTTAGTTACTTTCCTAAGCCTCCGGCACAACCACCAAGAGGATTTATGGTTACTACTACAGTACTACTATTATTGTTACTACTATCATTGCGATCCTTACTGGATTCGTTTCTATCTTGAATATAAGAAACATGTTTTTCCTGCCCTCAATCAACCATAAACTGAAAGCTAAATACGTCAGGAATGTAACAAGATCTAGCAAGAGAGGGAAAAGGCCCTTCCAACGAAAGCATCACAGACAACCTTGGAATTCAACATTGAAGGCAAAACTATCTCAAAGGGGTAACTATCCCATGTTGTGTAGCAGCTGAAGGTGGAGTTTCCGGCGTCTAGCCCAGAAAGCTTGAGTTGGAGTGAGCCCTAGCCTGAACCAACCAGTTTCGGAGGAGGTAAACTCAGAGGTGACGCAACAGGGTGTAGCAGCATCCATATAAATAATGCCTTGGGTACAAATCGGAGGGAGGAGGCCAGCAGAGCGGTGACTCTAACTCTATAGGGAGTGTTGCTCATTGTATCTTAACTTTCTCCACCCTAACCTTTAATTTGGTAAAATAAAAAATACAAAAAAAAAATCAAGTGGACACTTTCCCTGATTACATACTTGTTGAGACTTGACCTCAGTGGGCGCAGTCTCGAGTCCAATCTCCGAGGCGAAAATCACAATAGGATCTAGAAGGGGGTGTCAGTTTGGGCCTGCTGGCAGAAGGTCTGTACTATCAACAAAGAGAATCTCTTGCACCACCTGGCAAGAAATGAGGCAGGCCTCCAAGAAGACTAGACTGGACTGTTTCATTCAGATGGGCCTCGAGGACAAAGGCGGGTTTGCTGCTGAAGGCCGTCAAATCGGCCAGGTGTAGGTTCTGACTTTTAAAATATTATTATTATTGCTTTTAAGGCTGATCTTTGCTTTATTTCTTTTTCTGCCAAGATTTTATCACCATTTTTAAAATCCACATTTTACTGATTATTGCCATTTTGACAGAAGGGCACGATATACTTTACATCCAATCAACCAATAAATAAATGGATAAACAAACAAATCAATAGTCTGTTGTTCCCATTGGATCCCTCCAATCTACATATTTACTCTGTGCAAAACCACGCAAGACCACTCTCTTTTTATGGGGCATCCATGTGGCATAGTCATCAGATCTTTTTCTTTCTGCATTTTATCTGTAGCGTGTCTGTCTTTTTAAATCTGATTGGAGGCAGGGAAAATCTGATTGGAGGCAGGGAGGGGAGAACAAAAGCAAAGCAAAGTGTTCTGCTTATATACCACCCCATACCACTTCAAGTAGTCTCAGGGCAGTTTACAGTTTTTAATTACAGAATGCAGGCTACACATCGCTCCCCCCACAAGCTGGGTACTCATTTTACTGACCTCAGAAGGATGGAAGGTTGAGTGAACCTTGAGCCTGCTACCTGGGATTGAACCCCAGGTCGTGAGCACAGTTTTACCTGCAGTACAGGTATTTAACCGCTGCACCACGAGGCTCCTACTGAACAGAACAGAACAGTAGCACAAGCATTCCAATTATACATTTGCTTAGCACTATTATATTCATAAAGGCATCATATGTGACAGAGCGGACTATTTACCAATGTAAATATTTAGGTTTGGGTACACTTTCACTCATCTTTCTCATCTGTTTGTTTTTAAATTTATATTTTAATAAGCAGGTTTTCACTTAGTAATATTTGCCCTGTAGCATTTTTCAGGCAGGCAGCTGTGTTAGTCTGTCAAGCAACGACAAAAACAAAGCAGTTCAGGCTATTAATTGCCAACGTCCACCCGCTGAAATTCAGATCCTCAGCCCAAATGGTCATTTAATCGTTTAATCTGAACCCACCCACAGACAATTGACACACACATTTCCACTTGGACTCTCTGTTGAAGGCTTTAGAAAATGATTCAAAGGCGCCTTCTAGCGGCCCTCCTTCTCATCAAGCGTCTACTAACACGTCTGGTTTTTATTTCTGTTTTTCTTTCTTTCGTCTCTCTCTCTCTCTCTCCCGCGCCCCCACCTAAACCTTCCGGCTGGAACCAAATCTGAAACCAGTCTTGACGTTATCACTCCAGTCCGGATTTAACCTACTCCACGGCCGCCTCTGGTTGTTGGCGCGGGTTCTTGGGCGCACGACAAAAGACCCAGGCGGCGAGAAGGTCTCTCCATTTTGCTACGTCGGAAGCCTGTGAGTAGAAGGGACGGGCATTGTGGGATGGACAGGATACACACCGGGGAATACGCACCCTCCGGCACCCTTTTCTACGGTTGCTCTCAACCTTTTGGACCGCCTTGTTATGGACTTCAACTCCCAGAATCCCTTACCACTGCTGAGGCTTAAATTGGCTTTCTGGGAGTTGAAGTCCAAAAACCTCGATCTGGGAAATCAAAGTGGAAGACCCAATGCCCTTCGCTATGAATGCGGAGGTATGGAGTCCTTCCGGATTTACTGAATCCCAGCTTCCACCATCCCTGATAGGTGTGGGAACTCAGCAATGACCGGAAAGCCACAATATCTGCTGCCTGGAACCCTTCAGAACGCCAGCCATGCTGGTTGAGGGATTTCGGGACCTGTAGTCCAAAACAGGAACTTTCACACCCTTGGGGTTGCAACTGGAGATCAGTTCTGCGAGATTATTTGATTGGAGAGGGCATTTGCAGAAGAGAAAAATTAAGGGATTGAATTGCTTTTGGTTTATGAGTACAGTATTTTAAAGGTATTTATACTGAATGCAGTTGTACCTTATATAAAGGAATTAATTCGTTTCAAACGAAATTCTGTTAAGCAAATTTTCCTTTATACAAATTTCCCATAGGAATGCAATGAAAACAGAGTAATCCCTAATCACGACCATTTTTATGTTGTACAGATTGATAATCTGTTAAGCAAATTTCCCCTATCTCTGGAATTTTTTATGTTGTACAGATTTTATGTTATACAACCCATTTGTTATATGAGGGTCCACTGTACAGTATTTAGTATTTTAAATAGTGTTTTAAAGAGTATTTAAGCTAAATACTGTATTTTAAAAGAAAAGAAGTCTCCAAGTTAGTTTGGCGCTGCAGAAAGTATGCAGGGTTTGTAGCACATTAAAGACTTAACAATTTTTATTGAGGTATAAACTTTTCTCACTTGTAGTCCACTCCATTCATTTGCCTCAATAACTAGATATTTGTACATTGTGAGTAGTTCTGGACTGCCAGAAAAGTCAAGCAAGTGGGTCCTAGAGCAAATCACATCTGAACTATCTCTGGAGGGGGATGTGTTGAAACTGAGGTTGTCTTACTTTAGGAACATTGGGAGAAGGTAGGATACCCTGGAAGAGATACCAGTGCTGGGAAAGGTTGGTGACAGCAACCAGCAGGAAAAGAAGATGGAGAAATGTGAGATGGATGGGTTTTCCAAAAAGAACCCACAGAGTTGAATTTGCAAGAGCACAACAGGGCTGTTTGGATAGGACACTTTGGAGATTACTCGTTCATGAGGGGCGCTTTTACACGACCCCTAAGATCCGCTGGCAACTTAAATTCGGACCAGAGATCTTGGGGGTTTGTCGCCCTTCCTGTGTTCCCACCCCTCCGCACTCCCTTGCTCCTGTCTGCCTGAGGGGAGGGAGAAAAAAAGGAAGAAAAGAATCCATTCCAGTCTCTTAAAGGGGCGGGGGGCAAAAAAAACCCCCAAAACAAACACAAGGTGAGGAGAGCCCGGCACTCACTGCTTTACATCCGCATCAGAAATGTGTCACCTTCGGAGACCAGGTACTTGGAAAATGCGCTGGGACACGCTTAGGTGGGCGTGGTCGTCCTTAATTTTTTTTTAAAGTCCGGAGCTGGTGGGAAAACAATTTTAAGCTCCGCATCTTGGAGCCCTTTGCCTCGGATTTTAGGGGCCGTGTAAAAGTGTTACCATATGTTGAAGGCAAAATAAGGCATAGAGCACCAACAATAACCTACTTTTTGGTTATGCCTGGGGTCTTCTGTGAGCAGTTGTCCAAACATTCTCAAGATCTTTTGAAGATATTGCAATCTTCGACTGACTTTTTGTGATTTTATCCTCAGATATCTAAAATGGCTGACCCACGTTCCCTTGTGCCCTCCTCCTGTGACTGCTTTGTCTCGCTTCCCCCAGCCTCTGCCAGCAAAGAGGTAATCTTTGGCAAGAATTCAGACCGGCCAAGGGATGAAGTTCAAGAGGTGGTCTATTTCCCTGCTGGATCTCATGCCAAAGGGTCAAAAGTCCAGGTGAGTTAGAATTCAGGAGGAAGAAGAAAGGGGAATTAGAGCACATGTTGGCATAGGGAAGACATTTGCCAGAATCTCACTACAGATTTGCGTTTGTGTAAGCGGAGTCTCATAAATCTCTGTAGCAAATTGCTGGTTGCATTTCTGGGTGTGTGCCTGATTGTATGTGGCTGGATGCATATCCAGGAACTCAGTCAGCACTTCATTAACGGATGGCAATTTGCCATCAAGGCACGTGTAAATTGTTAATTGGATTTGGGCTGGTCTTGTGGAAAGCCATTAGAAATGATGGCATTTATACAAATACATGCAAAAGCAATATACCAGAGGTCTAAGAATTGAATGCACACCTCGTTGTTAACATCTCACACTCTTCAGGAATACAAAACCTTCCACAAATGATTAGGAAGGACACACACAGAGATAAAATCATCCGTTCAATGACAAGTCCATGCGAGGCTGACATGCACCTTGCACTCTGAATGTCGCTAGACTACATTTCCCAGCAACCCTAGCAGTAGCAGACGATTGTGAAGGGCAATGAGAGCTACAGGCCAACAAAATCTGGAGGGTCATATCTGTCTCAGCTTTGAAGCACAATAGTGCGTAATTTATTGTGAAGAGCTTCTTGGACCTCTGGGGCCTTAGCTTTGCTTATCAAGGCTGATGATCTCCCCAGTGCACATACATTGAAGTGGATCAGGCGGAGAAGACCTATGCAGTCATTTTGAGTCGGCCTGCCTGGCTATGGGGAGCCGAGATGGGGGCCAATGAACATGGCGTCTGCATTGGTAATGAAGGAGTGTGGACCAAAGAACCCGTTGGTGTGGAGGAAGCCTTGCTGGGCATGGATCTGGTCAGGTAAGTGAAGATGGGGAATGTAGATGTAGATCTTGCATCCTCTAGAGGGGTCAACAGACGAATTCGTTATGTCCCTTCTGCCCTCTTCTGGTCTGGGAGTGCTTTCCACAAATCAGAAGTGACAAGGAGTCATAGTTTTGAAACCCCCTCACACAACATGGGTGTGTGTGTGTGGCTGATTTCTTTGCAAAAATAAATGTATGAGACAGCAGAGGGCTTGGTAGTATGGAGCTTCTGAGTGGTCATGGTTATGTGTGTGTAGGCTGCATTATGCCTATTCTTGAAACAGAACATAAGTACGTAAGAAGAGCCATACTGGATCAGGCCAAAGGCCCATCTAGTCCTGCTTCCTCTATCTCACAGTGGCCCCACCAGATGCATCTGGGAGCGCACAAGACTAGATATCTGTCTCCTAATACCACTCCCATGCATCTGGTCCTTGAAAGACATCGGTTTTAAGCCTGGAGATTACACATCCCCATCATGGTTTGGAACCTGTGATGGACTTTTCCTCCAGGAATTTGTCCAATCCCCTTTTGAAGGCATCTAGGCCAGATGCCATCAACACATCCTGTGACAGGGAGTTCCACAGACTAACAGCGCGCTGGGTGAAAAAATATTTTGTCTGTTCTTACTCTCCCAGCCCTCAATTTGAGTGTATGTCCCCTAGTTCTGGTATTTTGTGAGATGGAGAAGAGTGTCCCTCCTTTTTCTCTTCTTTCTTTCCTTCTCCCTCCTCCTTCCCCTTCTCTCTGTCCTCTCCTCTCCTGATAGAGATGAGAGGAGACTGTTGCTGGTAGACCTTCATTGTAATCATCTGGCCCTCTCAGAATGGTCTGTCTTCTCCAACCCAATGACCAAAAGGGGACTTACGTGGTGGCTGTCTTTCTAACAGTGATGAGTTGCTCTTGGCAGGCCAGCGTTCTCTTAAACTATCATTTTATTCCCAGATCTTCTACAAGGCCTTTTTGCAAAGCATATCAGGAAAATAAGAACATAAGACAAACCCTCCTAGATGAAACCAAAAGTCATTCTAGTATAGAAGTATAGCAGCTGGACTTCTCGGCTGGGTCTCAGGAGACTTGGGTACAAACCTTTACTCAACCATACAATTCATGGGGTAAACTAAGACCAGTCACACTATTTCAGGATGTCTTGCCTTGTAAGGTTGATGTGGGAGCAAAGTAGGGAGGAGGGGGGGGGAAACCATGTGTGTTACTTTGACCTCTTTAGAGGAAGAGAAGGATATACATGCAATGCATCATCATCACTGTCCAGCATTCTGTTCATAGCTTGATCAGGCAGTTTTGTATGGAAAGCCTGCCTACAGGACCCAAGGGGAGAAGCAAATCCAATCTTGTCATAACAAAAAGTATGTAATATAATATTTAACAGGCTTGAAATTCTGAGCATTGTGGTCCAAAACATCAGGAGAGCTGAAGTTTGGACATGCCTGGTTTATATGATGTCTCCCATGTGTAAAAAAAGGCAGGATTTCTAACCCATTTTGCTTTGTGACTGCTTTATGGTGAGAGGAGCAGTTTCCCCACTACTCTGTAATATTTATGCTGTATGTTTTATCTTGTTGTGTATCTGTGTATGTTTTTTGTAATACAAGCTTTTATGCTAGTTTTCTTCTGTCCTAGCAATTATCTTTCTACGCCACTGTATAACTCTGCTGATCTTTGAAACATTTAAAACCCAACACACTTTTAAACAAATCTATTCTTTTTTTTTCAGCAAGTTAAAAATGAAACCAACACTCTCTGTTCAGTTATATTAAGCACCATTCAGCTGTATTAAACAGTTGGCACCCTCGTATGATTTATTTAACTACATGATGTTTTTCAGGCTGGGTTTGGAGAGGGGCAGAAGTGCCCATGAAGCGCTCAGGGTCATAACAGCCCACCTGGAACAATATGGCCAAGGAGGCAGCTGCAAGGAGGAGCCAACCCCTTTTATTTACCATAACACCTTCCTCCTAGCCGATCGCACCGAAGCCTGGGTGTTGGAAACAGCTGGGCAGTATTGGGCAGCTCAGAGGATTCAAGGTGAGCAGTTGTTAAAATAAAAATCCTAGTGATAGGAAACCTGGCCCTCACAGATGGGTTTCATGTGGTTGGTGTGACTTACTTGTTAACCACATTTGATCTGTTTGTAAATATTTTTTAAAAACTACCAGCAGCAACAACTCATGAGCTGGAAACTAGATTAAAATAGAATCTAAGCTGTAGAAAAAGCAAAGGAACTGTTATCAGACAACACTAGAACACCAGCAAGGTCTTGACTGTCTCATGAGTTACAGATGTTGAACCTTCTGAAGCTGCACAAAGTCATGTTTTTCTCCCAAATTAATGTGAGCCAGGTTGTGTGCTGGACATGAAGTTTGCAGGTCTGGGGTGAAAGGAGAGGAAAAGAGGCATTCTAGATCAGACCAAATGTTTGCCCAGTGCAGGGCTATGGAGTCGGTAGATAAATGTTCCGACTCCGACTCCGACTCCCCGACTCTGACTCCTCTGTTTTAATATGCGAATGTATTTTATACATTCCTTGAAGGAATTATTATTATAAAACATGATTTCCCTAGTAGAATCCCATAGTCATGTTTAAAGTTTAAGCTAACAATGGGAGTTTACAAGTTTTTATAACTTTAGCTGAATGACAGCAGTTTTTCCAGTGGTTTACAGCTTCAGTCTTGAACTATTGACCCTCCATTCCCTTCACTTATGCAAGTGTCTCTAGTCCTGCAAAAAACATATTTACTTAATCCCTTATCAGTGAGAGGCTAGGTTACCCATGGGCGCTGCATAACAGCAGAACACAACACTATGGAAAGTATAAGTATTGCTGCTCCTAATTGTGCGTTGCGTGCCATATAGTGAAGCACATGAAAAGCATGCTTCTTCACGGTCACTTAACGTGTTTGTTTTGCAGTTACGTGAGGCACTGCATGCATTGGTCTTTATTCTTACAGTAGAGAAGTTATTAATTATAACTTTTTGTGAATTGGGACATTTAAACTTGCTTTTTTAAAAATTCCAATCTAAATTTAGCAGGAGTCGGAGTCGGAGTCGGTGAATTGTTTGCCGACTCCGACTCTGACTCCAGGTACCCCAAATTTCCTCCAACCTTGACTCTGACTCCACAGCCCTGGCCCAATGTCAGGCTTCCAGGGCTGGCCACTCAGACCTAAAGCCTAGAAAAGTTACTTTTTAAAATCACCATCCTCTGCCAAGGTCCACGCTGACTATATTTGTGGGATTCATGGGGCAAATTTCTGTTTCTAGCTGTACTTTCCATCTAGGGACCCTACCCTACCCCCCACCCCTGGAAAGGCTTACTTCCGTGTTTACGGTGGCTCTTAATTTTTCGTACCATGATTTTAGAAAAAAAATAGTGTCGTATACACTGGAAAATACGGTACTTTAAAAAAAGTTCAACTCAGACTATCCCAACTAGCACTTCCATTGGATGTGTTCCTAATAAACCTGTGATTATTTGGAAAATCCTGGAAGTTGTACTCCCCCAAGAAATGACTACTCCCACCTCTGGGCTTGTTCAGTCAAGGAAGCCTTATCCCTTGTCTCACTCAAACTTTCGACAGGACCAGCTCAAATCTGTTGGGTATTTTTCCTTCTTTCCACAGAAGGTGCCCGGAACATCTCCAACCAGCTGAGCATTGGGACAGACATTACTGCTGAACATGCAGGCCTGAGGCAACATGCGCAGAAGCAGGGTTGGTGGAGTGGCAAAGGGGAGTTCAGCTTCCGAGAGGTGTTCTCGCTCACCCACCAGCCTGTCCGCATGGAGGCAGCCAAAGCGCGGTACTGTGCTGGACAGCAGCTGCTCCATCAACATTCAGGTCTGCTGGCAAGATGGATGCAAAGGAGGAGGGCTTTTGAAACTCAGCTGAGATGGGTGCAGGAGGGTGAGGGAGGAAGCTAGAGAATATGAAAGAATTGACTGCTGTTGCTTGGGGCCCTCTGAGCTCATGGATGTTGTTATGTGCCATCAAGTTGACCCTAACAGGGATTTTGAGGTAGGTGACCCCTTCCACACACACACACCCCAGTGAGTTGCCATGGCTGAGTGAAGATTTTAATCCAGGCCTCGTGGGTCCTAGTCTATCACTTTATCCATTACATCATACTGGGTATCCCAAAGCAGGGATAGGTGGAAAGTTATGCCAGGATCTACTGTTGTGTCTTAGGATGATTTCCAGTGGGTCTGCAAAAGTTTATCAATTTTATCAGTTGACAAATAGATGTTCTTTGGCTCCTCTCAGCAACTGTGGCCCTCGACTGTGGTTTCCACTGTCTCTCACCATAGGACAGTGTTGGCGAATCTATGGCACGGGTGCCAAAGGTGGCACACGGAGCCCTCTCTGTGGGCATGCGACATTGCCCCCTCACAGCCGCAGCTCTGCTTGGAGTAAGCAAAGGGGAGGCAGTGGCTTGTGGGCTCATTTGCAGTCCCAGTTTACTCTCCAGCCACGCTGCTCTGGGCTTGGTTTCTGAATTTCCCATGGCCACAGTGAGGGTGCTGTGGCTGCAGGAAATTCAAAAGCCTGTTCTTTGATTCTTGATTTCCTGAAGGGTGCTACTCTTTGGGAAAGCAAATATTGAAGAGCAGGGTTGCTTCCGTTGGGAAAATGAGGATCAAAGAGCAGGTTTTTGAATTTCTCATGGCTACAGCAAGGGTGCTGTGGCCATGGAAAATTCAAAAGCCTGCTCTTGATTTCTCACTTTTGCAATGGGTGGCACCCCATGCTACCCTGCAGGAAAGCAAGGATCGAAGATCAGGGGTGCTAACTTTTGAGAAAGTGAGGATCGGAGAGCAGGTTTTTGAATTTCCTGCAGCCACAGTAAGGGTGCTGTGGCCGCGGGAAATTCAAAAGCTTGCTCTTTGATCCTCGCTTTCCTGAAGAGTGCTACCCTTGGGGAAAACGATTGAAGAGCAGGAGTGCTATCCTTTGGGAAAGTGAGGATCGAAGAGCATGTGTTTGAATTTCCCACGGCCACAGTGAGGGTGCTGTGGGCGGCTGTGGGAAATTCAAAAGCCTGCTCTTCGATCCTCACTTTCCCAAAGGGTGACACTTGAAGTTTTGAATAGCAGTTTGGGCACTTAGTCTCTAAAAGGTTGGCCATCACTGCCGTAGGATCTCCTGGCTGGCACTGATCGGAGTTGCAATCTAACAATATCAGGAAGGCTGCAACTGCTTGCCTCGGCTGTATATTTAAAATAGAGTCTTATGTTTTAATAAGTGCAAAGTCGGGAATGTGTGGCCCTCCAGAAACTTGTTGGGTATGACTACCATCATTCATATGGGGCATGCTTGGGAGGGAACAATGATGGGTGGAGACTGGATTGCTAGACTGCTCTCCAAGGCTGTTTTGATATTGTCCATTTCTGAAAACAACAAATGCTGTGTGATCCAGTTGTGAGTGGACGTAGGTCAGAAGTGGGCAGCTTGTGACCCTCAGTGTGTTGTTGAACGACAACCTTTATCTTGACATTAGCCATGCAGGCAAAAACTGATTCAGGTTCGAGTCCAACAGTATCTAAAGGGTCACAAACTGCCCAGCCCCCTTCTTTTAATTGGTGCCCTTTAAAAAAACCCAATAAAAATAATAAGTGGGATTCCAGTGTGCTTTCTTCTTTTGTAACTCTGCAGTGTTCTTTCTTTGCTGTTGTAGGGCAGATTACTGCTGAAACCATAATGACTATCTTGAGTGACAAGGTGAGCGGAATCTGTGTGGATTCAGAAGGCTTCTGCACCACAGGAAGCATGGTGTCCATTCTCCCACAGGATTCCCGCTTGCCTTGCGTCCACTTCTTCACTGCCACGCCAGACCCTTCCAGGTAAGCCAACAGCTACCGCTTCATGTCAGATGGCAAAAAAGACACGTGAAGCCTCTCCTGTCCAATGACATGCAACCTCCCTTTTTATTTCATCCCAAAGAACACTATGGAGCAGAAGGCAGGTCTGAATGACATAAGAACAGAGGGAGCTGCCGTATATCGAATCAGACCATTGCATTTATCTAGCCCAGTTGTGTCTACACTGACTTGCAGGGGCTCTCCAAGGTTTTAGGTAGAAATTTCCCAGACTAATCTCCTGATGCAAGTAATTGAAAATGGGATATATTGAATATAAAGTAAATGCCTTTACCACTAAGTTAACAGAGCCTTGCCTAAGATGCTCAGGTTACCCTCCCATCTAATTGCCATGCTTCTGATAGAGACATAGAGACATCACCTAGGATAGACCACTGGCCTACCTCCAGTGGAAGCCAGGACACTGTGAGAGTATGGCTTCAGTATTCGAGACCCTTGCTTTAGCATATGATTGCCTTCATAGCTGAATCCGTTTATTTAAAAACTGTGAAACCTTAAATTGATTCCTTATTTTAGAACAGGCATAGGAAATATAGAGCAAGGCCACTTTCTTGGAGACTTGTGTTCAAATTGTCATGGCACCATTAACTTGTTCTTTTGTTTGTTTGTTTTTTGCTTTTTGCAACAGTAAGGTACAAGACAAGATATAATCATAAGATGAACCAGCAAGATTTTTGATTTCTAATGTTACATAATCGTCATAATGGTGCCTAGTGCAATGTAGCAAATTGTGATCTTGCTATTAGAGTAGCCTTTGGGCTAGATGGCTGCGGTATATAAATCTAATTAATAAATAAATTTATTACTGAAGCTGACAATGATCTCTTCCCTGACAGGTCTATCTTCAAACCCTTCATCTTTGTTCCCAACATCACCTCCTTCCCTCAGGTGATATCACCAAACTTTGGAGACAAAGACCCCGCCAAGCAGACCCCGCGGTTTCAGAGCCGGGTCGACCGTCGGCATGAGCTCTACAAGCAACATCAGTTAGTCCTGGAAGCCATGGATCGGAATCAGGTGACTGGCTGCACTTTGGAGGCAATTTTTTAAGCTTGAAGCTGTGTGGTTTCGGTGTCATGGCCATTTTCAGCTCTGCATTTGCTTGCTTTTCTCTGGATGGCCTGGTTGATAGGCCACCGCATGGGGTTAGGATCTCATATGACAGGGATGTGGGACGGGGTATATTAAAACATAGTGCTGTAGAATCCACATCAGTAAAACCTCTCTCACCCCCCACCCCCAGGAGAAGAAACAGAGAATCGAGAAGAGTATGCAGACATTGCAGCGACAGACCCTGGAGGCAATTAAAAACCTGTTGGCAGGCTCCATCCCTCTGACACCCCAGGTGTTAGGTGACCTCTTCTATAACTCAGTGGATGCAGAACTCAAACTATATAAATGATAGACATCAATCAGGACAGGTAGGTTAATGTTTCATCCTGATATTACTGATAAATGATAATGTGTGACTCCCAGAGGATTCGAGGTTTTTTGCCTTTAACCCATTGCTGGCTGTGGGATTTTGAGAGTTCTTCTCTAAGAAAGTTGGGTTTTAAAGCTCTGATGAATCGTATCTGTTTATTAGGAAGTAGAAGAAGAGGAGCATGAAATCCTGGAGTTAACACTTACAACCTATGCCAATTCAGGCTGTTGGCATAGTTGTTTGCTTAAAAAGGCACAAGAAGACTAGGTCTGCTGGATTCTGACGATCTTCCGGGCAGATTCTAATGATCATAAATGACTTGGAGTCAGATAAGCAGTGAGGTGGCCAGGTTTGTGGATGACACGAAACATTTCCGGGTGGTAAAAACCAAAAGAAGATTGTGAAGATCTCCAGAAGGATCTCTCCAAACTGGGAGAATGGGCTGTAAAATGGCAAATGTGTTTCAATGTAGGGAAATGTAAAGTAATGCATATTGGGGCAAAAAAAAATATCAAAACTTTATCTATCATGGGCTCTGAGCTATTCGTGATGGATCAAGAAAGAGATCTTGGTGTGCTGTTGGACAGCTCAATGAAGATGTCTACCCAGTGTGTGGCAGCGATGAAGAAGGCGAGTTCCATGCTAGGGGTCATCAAAAATGGGTTTGAAAATAAAACAGCCAACATTATAACGCCATTGTACAAAACAATAGTAAGGCTGCACCTGGAGTATCGCATACAGTTCTGATCACTGCATCTCAAAAAAGACATAGTGGACCTAACTGGAAAAGGTGTAGAAGAGAGCGACTACAATAATTACTGGGCTGGGGTACCTCCCTTATGAGGGAAAGGCTACAGCATTTGGGGCTGTTTAGTCTGGGGGTGGAAAGCGCCTGAGGGGAGATATGATTGACATGTACAAAGTTCTGCAGTGCATGAGCAAAGTGGATAGAGGGGTGCTCTTCTCCCTCTCACAAAATACCAGAACTAGGAGACATCCACTCGAATTGAGGGTTGGGAGAGTGAGGACAGACAAAAGATTTTTTTTTAACCCAGAGTATTGTTAGTCTGTGGAACTCCCTGCCACAGGATGTGGTGATGGCATCTGGCCTGGATGGCTTCAAAAGGGGATTGGACAGATTCCTGGAGGAAAAGTCCATCACATGTTACAAACCATGATGGAGATGTATAATCTCCAGACTTAAAAACCTGGGTACTTCAAGGAACAGATGCAGGGAGACAGGTATCTAGTGTCGTGCACTCCCAAAGGCATTTGGCAGGGCCACTGTGAGATACAGGAAGCTGGAGTAGATGGGCTTTTGGCCTGATCCAGCATGGCTCTTCTTATGTTCTTATGCTCAAGGTATGGTAATAAAATCTGAAGTGTTTGGTTTCTGGCGATGAAAACTCTTCATATATTTTAAATGTGTGTGACTTTGCTATTGTTTAGAATATTTTAGTGGGTTCCAAAATGTTTATTTGGATAGACATATAAGTATGGATATGGGCCAACAGTTTTTGTTTTTAATTTTCTTTCTTAAATATCCAGAATATATGTATCTTGCCTGAAAAGTTCCAAATGAAAAACAAGAACCTCGAGTTTAGGAGAAAGATTACAGATTTATTACTATGAATCTAGTCTAGTACAATATATACAAGGGTTGTCCTCTGCTTTTCTTTTCCAGGTCTGAGAACTTGGGAAGATGCAGGAGAAGTCTTACAGGCTTGCTACTAAGGGTCTGATATTTGAATTCATGCCCATTTTGCTGCTGCCCTATGCTAGAGAAATGCCTTGACCTGGAGCTGCCTTCTAAATAGAAACAAAAGGTTCCATCCCGTACCAATTTCCCATTTTGGGGAAGACTACAGTTTATATAGTTCCCAATAAAGGACCTATGCATGCTACCAATTCCAATTTCTGGAGTGGCTTTAGAGCTCCCTAAAAAGACAACTGGAGTGCAGCTTCATAACGGTACATTTCCCAGGCTCCGTGTGAGCTACCTGTTCTCTTAAATCAGTTTTTATCCAGGTTATATTTGCAGTGCTGGGTTTTGGCTGGCATGGATAGCTTTTCTGTGTTACAGCAGGAGCAGCCAGACTCCTGTGGAAAGAGGAACCCTGTAGTTGGTGTCACAGTTGCCTTTTTCTTGAAGGTAGGGCTTTTGCAAGTTTTACAAACAGAGCCCTGGGAGTTTTTAACTTTTAGAAACTCGGGCAGTTAATAAGTACAAAAATAAATAAATAAATAAAATATTGACAAGCTTGCTAACTCTATGCCTCTCCCCCCATCATGTATCTTTCTACATAAAAAGAAAAAGATGAATAACAACCTATCTACTTGTTAAATTCAGTGTTTCCTTGAATCTTTTTTGACAGAGTAAAAAGCTTATACGATTGTTTCTTTTTTCTTTTGCATAAGGAAATTGTCATTTATTCACTCTCTTAACTGTAGTTTTGGTTGAACTAGGCACTTTTTCTTTTGAGTTCTTCCCCTGGGCTGAACTTGCACACTCAACCTTCCCCTTTATATTGCTCAGTCTGATCTGAAATGTTGGATGTGTTGCTTCTGAGAGTGAGTTAGAAACAGTGTGTTGCTCTGTTTGGGATATATTATCCTCTGGAGCCGGAGTTGCTGGTCCTGATCCACCTTGCACTTCGGAACTACTCTGGCTTGTGTCAAACACCAGCTGTCTCAGCTTCTGTTGTTGCTTTAGCTCCTCCAGACGGGCCTCGTGCTCCTTGATTGCCTCCTCTTGCCTCCAGGCTGAGCGGCTGGTGAATTCACTATGAAGACCCACAAAAAAGTCTGACAGCAGGAAAGAATGAGAAAACGATACAATCACTCATATGGTACATGTGACACTGCAACTCGGATAGGAGACGGGATATGTTCTCCAGAACCGGGGAATTTGGAACTCTTCAAATGTCACTGGACTGCATCCTCTACATATTACAGGCGGTGGTGAAGGGTGATAAGGACTGCAGTTCTAAAAAAATTGGATGGACACCACTAGTCTATGTGTTCTTCTCTCCAAAAGGGCCAGGAACACAGCACCTTTCCAAAGGTTTGTATTCATGTAGCCTGTTCTCAGCACACTTTCATAAAATTGCAGAATTTGATTTAAGAGGTGACAGTAAATGCAGTCTTGGCCAAGCCAATGTATCTTCATTTTTTTTTTTTGGACCTGGAATGCACAGCTTAGAGGGAACTTTGTTTTTACCTCAGTTAACTGAGGATAACATGTGGTAAGGACTGGAAAATGAAGGGACAAAAAAAGAAGATCAGAGGTAATTATGACCACCATTCTTTCTTCAGTGCACAAAGTATTGGCTATATGTATATCCAGACCTTTTCTTAAGGAGATAATGACAGTGTAAATTATTTCCCCTCCCATTTTATCCTTATCAGAATGCTGAAGATTAGACACCCAAAGCCACCAAGAAACTTCATGGCTGAATGAAGATTTAAAGTGGGATCTCATTAGTCAGCAATCTTTAATCGCTAGACCAAGCTGGTTCTCTATAATATTTTCTAACAAAGATCATGGAATGGCTTTTTCTCCCCCCCCCCCCCTTTTCCTCATTTCAAAATTAGGTCCTGCAATGTAGGTTACCTTTTTCTGCACTCAGAGGACGAGAGAACTCGGGCCAGTCCTCGTAATCGGTGTCTTCTGAGCTGTCCTCCTCCTCCTCCTC
>JAHTLZ010000111.1:11581226-11605992 GCA_023846285.1 Phrynocephalus versicolor | reverse complement strand
TGTGATCCTTGTGGATGGAATGTACCACAAGCTCCACAAGGGGGAGATCGCTACAGAGAATCACCACAGCAAACTGGCTTCTCTGTGGCTTGTACCACTCCACAGTGGCATCTAGTCAGTTTTGTGGCTTCCGTTCTTCTTTCATTAGTATTATTTAAAGTTAATTCTAAAAGAGATCTTGTACTTTTTGAGGGAAATGTGTGTTATTTGTCTTGATAATTTTAAGCAAGGAAGTGTTTGATCTCTGTGTTTACTTTGTGGCAAGAAACATCTAGAAATCAGCTTCATCAGAGGTAGATCAGGCATTATAGAACAATAAATGGGAATGGGATCTTTTTCAGAATTAATAAATGAACACTAGCTGAAGAAAATAAGTTTCAAGACTGACTAGAATGCTATTGCAAAGCTGTATAAGCAGAAAAAAAGGCAATTGTCTTTTTTGGTTGGTTCTATTGTAGGCATTATTTAAGGCCACCGTAACTTTTTGCCTTATAAATCCTACATTTATGCTAACAAAGAGGAGCAAGGCTAATATGGATGCAAATCTCAAGGACATGAGGATTATAATTTGATCTTCAGAGAAGATGCTGGAGCATGACAATAAAGAATATACTAACACATACCTGTTGCAGGTAGATACTGTGGATCTGTTCTAAACCTTGCATGCTTGTGATATGGTTTATGTTCTCCCTGTCAAGTCGCAGAACTTGAAGAGAAGTCAAGGCTTGAGATCTGAAATGGGAGGTATGTTTTTCAGAGATCACCACATACTTTCTCATCTCTTTCATCCTTCCTTCCTTTCCCAAGTATTGTTCTTACCAGCATGCAAGTTATACACCAATGGACAAAAATCTGGCCAATCTGCTAGTGGCCAGAGACCACTTGGTAGTGGGGTGGCTAATTTTTTTGGTAGTAAATAAATAAATAAATTTAAAGAATTGTACTCACATACTCTCAGGCGTCTGTTTGTCCCTTGGTATGTTCAGGTTCCTTTGGACAATAAGAGATTTTGTCAAATTCACTTCCCCCTTGGGGGACCTTTGTGAATTCCCTGAAATGAGTAGCACAGGCATTTCATCAGCTACAGCTAAATTATGCATTAGTGCGTGGTTTATTATAATTTGACAGTGGCCACAAATGACTCCCAGACACTCTGAAGTAACTCAAATCTACACTACTTCATATTCTGCTATGGCAAAACAATACCCTTCCCTTATCAATGTATTATTTTGAAAATTGAAGTGTCTTGAGGAACATCTGTTAACTACAGTGAACCCTTGTATAACAAACAGCTTGTATAACATAAAATCGGTACAACATAAAAAATTCCAGAGATAGGGGAAATTTGCTTAATATAATTGCCTATGGGGAGAATCTGTACAACATAAAAATGGGATTACTCCATTTTCAATGTATTCCTATGGGAATGTTTATAAAGGAAAATTTGCTTAACATAATTTCATTTGGAATGAATTAATTCCTTTATACAAGGTACCACTGTATAAAGAAGAAACTCCTGGAAAGGAAGATGTTCATAACAAGCCAGAGAAGATGACCAGGAGGAACAGGCTGACTCATAATTTTGTACTGAAATATTATAGTGTAAATCTTGTTTTGACATTTCAGTTATCAATAGAAGAATATCATGGGCTGAATTTATACAGTACAGTAATAACTTGGTTTAAGAGCGTTTTGCAAGACAACCAAACATTTCTTCTAAATTTTGCCTTGATCAACAAGCAATGTCTTGCTGTACAAGCACCGGAGTAGGTCACATGATCACAAGTGAGGCAATGGTGGCTCTCCCTTCCTCCCCCTGCTTGATTGCAGGTGATTACCTGGAACTTTCCATCTCAGGCAGCCTCCAAAGCAGAGGGAGGAGAGAGGAACTGAAGGTCTCTTTTGCACCAGGCAGGAACGTGCAGGTAAGGGTTTTATTTTTATTTACTGGTAATTTGTTTTCAACATTATTTCTTATTTTTTTCAAACCATTTCTAGTCATGAAACAGCTAATTAAGTGTGTATAGGACTACTAATTGCACTTTATTATTGTCACATTAAAAATACAGAGTGAAATCCAGTTGTTGGTCCCAAGCAGAACAGATTCCACAGCCAGGTACATATACCATGGTGTGGACGTGAACTTCTAGCCAACTTTGTGAGTTTTGAGTATTTTGTGTGTACAGCATGTGGTCTATCTATGGGACCCCAGAACAAATCATCTGAGTTTCCATTATTTCTTATGGGGAAATTTGTTTTGATATAAGAGTGTTTTGGTTTACAAGCATGTTTCCAGAACGGATTATGTTTGTAAACTAAGGTATTACTGTACTTCTATCTAAACCAATATTAGTATTAATAGTGCAATACAATTCTTGACAGTTAACAGCATGATAAAATCTAGTGGAACATAAATGGAAAACATGGGGCATGATATTATTGTTTGTTTATAACCTGAGACTTTCACATCTGTCAATACAGCATTTAGTATGATCAGGTGGTTAAACCACACCAGAAAAATGTACTGTGTATCTTCAACCACTGTTGAGAGAAATAAAAAGGGTGACCCATGTGGCTGTTGCAAAATTCAGGCTATATAGGCTACCTTTATAGGCCACTAATAAAACATCAGAAAGCATTGCAAGCTTTTGTGGACCATATCCACTTTTTCAAAGCAAGTACCAAAAGTCCAAACATGGCAAAATATGTGGTTTGTCAAGAGATTATTCTTAGATGCAAAGGTCTTGGCAAGATGATTTTCCAACTGAGATGCCTCCACTTCCCCCTTTATTGATCTGTCAACCTCCCTACCAAGGCCTGTCACTTCAGAAGAGATTACTCACCTCCTGTCATGATGGATGAAGGCCAGTCGCTTGGGTGCAGTTACCGCTAACAACAAGGCCACCCCACAAAATCGTATGAGAAACCTAGGTGATTTGGGGGCTACCTGGGAAACTGCAGACGTCTCACTGTAACTATTGTTTTGGAATGGCCACAGTAGTAAGGATGCTCTGGCAACAGGTGGTGGTGGGAGATTTGGGACAACGGAAACTCCCTTAGCAACGAGCTGGGGGACACCTAGCAACGGTTCCGAAGTTCAGCATCCTCTCCCGTTCACGCCTTGGTTTGGTTCTAGTCACTCCGTCACCTAGCAACGGAGTGACTAGAGGCTTGCACAAAATCTCTTGGGCTTGGTTGCAGTCCATACCCGTTTTGGGGAGATGGTTTACGGAAGGATTGTCTATGGGGGTCTTTGTAGTCCTTGTGGGGGGGGGGAGTATCAGCAACAAGCCAAGACAACCGATTGGAGAGGGTCTGGTTCTTGCAGGGAGCGATGCCTCTCTGCAGGGATGAGGGTCTGAAAGAGGGAAACGTCTTGGAAAGGGCTACCCACGATATTTGTGCTCGAGAAAGCCTCTTGCGTCCAGCAGACTAGAGAGGCTCCGTCCTGCATGGGGTAACATCATGAGTTTAAAAATAAAAGGAGACGGCGAAGTCTTTAAGGACTAACCAGTCATTGAGCAAAGGCTTTCGTCCTCCGTCGCTGCGACAAACCACCACCGCCGACGTAACGGTGTGTGTGTAACGTTACAAACATGCTCCTTCACCTTTAAGTTCCCCCACCCGCAGCAAGAAGGACGGCCTTCTTTTCCCATCCCATAATACCTCCCTTTCTCTTTCCTATTACCTCTACAAGATGGCTGCTCTCAGCAGCTGGAGCAGCGGGCTCTGCAAAGTCGGTAAGGTCAAATAAATCGGAGAACGCTGCTCTTTTCACGTAATCGCGGTTTGCTAATAAATGTGCCTTCTGCACGTGGCCCATGCGCTTCGTTTCCCTTTGCATGAATGGGGCCAAACGTCGAAATCTTAATGATTAATTTTGTCTGTATTGACGCAAGCGAACGACAGTACATTTGTGTTATTCTCACACTGTCCCTCTGGAGATCCACTTTGTTGCATGCTTGGGTTTGCAATTCTTTCATCTGCCGTATTGCAAACTGACTGGCTGGCTAGTTATGAGGTCTGGAAGGCGAGGCGAAGGAGGCGTCATGAGGATTAGGAGTTCGCCGCCGTTTTCTTAATCCAGAGTAGTGCATAGAAATTGCCCAGAAACAATCGAAGCGTTTGAATTGGGGATTTCTTGAGATGAGATGGCGGTCGTCGGAGAAAAAAAATTGGCTGAAAATCTAGGAAACTGATTTATAAGCAAATAGATCAGGACATTGTAAAACATGTAAAATGGAGACTGGTGGAAAACGGTGGTCGTACTGTATATCGGTAATGAAAAATAGATCGCTGCAGTCGATAAATTGGTTTAGATGGGAAGTATCCCTGTTTAGACCTTTTATGTTCCAAGCCAGAATAGTCATAATAGCATTCAGTGTGGAGCTGGAGAGGAATGAAAGGAAGTCCAAAAATCTCCAGCAATTTTCTTTATCACTTTTTTATGTCTTTATGCAAACATGTCCACAGATTCCTTCTGCCAAACTTCTATATCTAATAACTGAAAACTTCTATAGCTAATAACTGAAGTGCCAAGTAGGTTATGGGGTATACAGAATGTGCTGTATCAGGCTAAAGCATCTCCACTTGATTATCAAAGGTGTAATTGCTGTTAAAAACAAAAACAAGGAGCCCAGTGGCACCTGAAATGTTTTTTAAAGTCCCGTGTACATCCCCATGTATAGCTTCCTGCATCCGATGAATTCCTTTAATTCAGTGTGTCAAAATACAGATTATGTGACCTGCTATTTTTAGGAAACTGTTATTGTTCTATAAAAGTTATCTGTAACAATGTTTCTACCTATATTTTAAATGACAAAATAGGTGTGTGTGTGTGTGTGTGTCGTGTCCTGTCGTGTCGTGTCGTGTCGTAAATAGCTAAGCTATAAAAATTAGAAATGGGAGGGACAGGTAAGTACTTCTGGCCTTTGATGTGTGTGTGCGTGCGTGCGTGCGTGCGTGCGTGTGTGTGTGTGTGTGTGTGTGTGTGTGTGTGTGTGTGTGTGTGTGGTGTCGTTACAGTCATGACTGACTCTTCGTGACTCCACGTCCATGGAGTTTTCTTGGCAGGAATACTGGAGTGGTTTGCCAGTTCCTCTCCAGGCGCCTACAGCACCTGGTATTCCCTGGTGGTTGCCCATCCAAGTACTAACCAGGGCCGACCCTGCTTAACTTCTGAGATCAGGCGAGATGGGATGTGCTATTTATTTAGCGGCAATTGGTGATTCTCTTTTCACTATGAACTATTTACACAGGATAATTTTGCTTTTTCAACTCCAGATATGTTGCTTGGTTGGAGTTCTTCTGTGCTCATGGGCTTCCTGTTTCTAAATAGTTTACACTCAGAGCATTAAAGTAATAAGGCTTCTTTCAAAATAAAAGGAGAAGTCCCCTCTTTTTCACATGTGATTTCCAGCAGCCAGGAATACAGGCAATACTTGAAAATGTTCACACTCTTTTTTTGGAAGAGGGTTATTATTTATTTGTCTCATTTATTGTCTTTCTCGCAATGATAAGACACAAGGCGCCTCACAGTTTAAAAAAACTCAAATTAAAAATGCAATAAATTATACATTTAAAAACTAATAGTGTAGTGACAAAATACATTGAATGACTAAGAACTTTAAAAACAAAAGAATATTTATGGTGATGTTTTATTGGAGGTCCTTTAAACTATTACAGTGCTGGTTTGTATGATCCCTCTGGAACAGTGGGTTCTCCAAAATCTCATAATGTTTGCTGCCTTCACATAGAACAGAGGTTTGGATTGGTTAGAATTATGTGTGAGGACATGGGATTTCTGGGTTCAGGTATTATGACTGATAGCCTACAGGATATTACGATTCCATGCCTCCCTTAACTCAAT
This sequence comes from Phrynocephalus versicolor, assembly GCA_023846285.1. NCBI lineage: Eukaryota > Metazoa > Chordata > Lepidosauria > Squamata > Agamidae > Phrynocephalus > Phrynocephalus versicolor. The sequence goes on along the minus strand of JAHTLZ010000111.1, from coordinate 11,600,123 downwards.
TTATACAACTTAAAAAATCATCATACTACATAATATTAGAACACATAAAGTAAACTATATATGGTTATGGCCTGATTCTTCTATTTTTTTCTGTTACTGTAGTTTGGTGGTCCCTCTGTCAACCCATCCGCCATCGCTCGAAAGCAATTACCCGCCATTTCAGACCTATGAACATTGTACGGCAAAAACTGATGGCCTTAACAGAGTACATCCCACCAAAACCTGCAATCCCAGTGGAGTGCGTCACTCATGGTGTCAAAACTAAGAAGGAGGTAACAGCATGTATCCATACACACAAAACACAGAGACCTTGCTTTGCTTGTTATAACCATGTAAAACGTATACTGGTGGGTAAAATCTTTGAGTGGACTTGCTGTACTTCTTTCTCTGTGGTCTTGCCAGCTGTAGGGTGGGTCATTTGATTTCTGTTCTAACAAAAAGGTTTTGAGCCATGCAGCCATAGATATAAGAGAAAGATTAGACTATGGGTGATACCTTCCTAGGCTGCCTATGAAGGTATCATCCGTGGTCTATTCTAACAAACCACGACATCCTGATAAATGTAATTTACTCAGAACAAATGCTGCTAAAAAATTATTTCAGGGTCTGTTTCTTCAATTCTGGGCTAGACCTCCTGTAATGCTGATTGGCATAATTGCCTTTGGCAGCAGATGAAAACTGAAGATCTTTTGCTTTCATTTTATGTCAGTCTTATCCCATCAGGATTGGGCTTTAACCTTCCTCCTCCTGCAAGTTCATCCACGTAAGAAAAGAGTTTTAGAACAGCACAGAACACCCCACCCCACTCAAAACTATGGCAGAACTCACAGATCTCAGATGTTGCCTTATTCAAATTTTGCTTAATTAAAACTTTCCCCAGTGGAGCTTAGAGTTATATTAAACAGTTTATTTCTAAAGATTTGCTAGATGGGCACACATGGTGATATGTTATCTTGGCAGAGGGCAGTGTTGACAGGTATAAATGAAGGAATTAAATCTCAGTGATGTAAATTTATTATGAATAATCAAGAGAAAGGGCCCAATTAAATCATGGGATTTGTAATTTGCCTATTTTCCAAACAAGCATATTTTAATGAAATAGGATCATAATTCTCCAATCTGTACATCACACATTCCTTTTACACTGCAGAATCTACTTAAGGTTAAGTGATTCTGTACTTGCTGTTGTCCTAATCACTACAAATTTCTCCCTTTCTCTCAGGAAGATGGCTTTTCAAGGGTGATGCTTCGGCTAGTGAAGGAAACATTCCTGGAGAATAAAATGATTGCTGTGTGCCACTACAGTTACATTCCCGGAAATGATCTGATACTCTTGAGGCATCGGTTACGAAAATACAATATCCATGTTAAATTCTTCCCTAACGAGGTAGTGTCATGCAGATACTTCTTGTAGAAATGCAATGTGAAGTATAATGGCTCCCCACCCCCCACCCCCAACAGCTGCCTATTCCCTTTTGAATTAAAACTCATGCAGAGACCTTTGGGTAATGGGCAGCATATAAGTTGTATAAATAAATAAATAAATAAATAAATAAATAAATAAATAAATAAATATTGCTGGACTGAGGACATATGTGACTGGGTGGGCTAAGGAGCTAGACTGTGTGCCGTATTTCAGGTACATCTTCAGAAACTTGAATCTTGCAGAAAGAAGAGCACCAGCTGTGACATTTTGTGGGAAATTTACTTTTTTCCTAATTACAGGCATACCTCAGTTTACAAATGTCTCCATTAACAAAATGTTTGGTTCATGAAAGGAAATCCATTGGAAATAAAGCCTCCGTTTACATTCTCCTCCCGCAAAAAAAACCCAACACAAAACCTCAGTTTTCTATTTTTGTGAAGGATTTCCTTTCCCAGGATGCATTGTGCCCCCTGCATTTCTGGTTCATGAAATTTCCGTATTACAGACGGTCCTGGAGAATGCATTAATTTCTTAAACCGAGGTACACCTGTGTAAGAACCCCGAAAGGAGTGTTGGGGGAAACTAAACATAATTGAGATCAAAATTGGTGCATCTTCTCTCGGCAACTCTTGCTCTTTTCCAGGCTGTACATAGTTGATCTATCAAACAGCTATTCGGGATTGGCCACCCAGGCTTTTTAATTTAAATTCCCACACGCGGGATAGCTACTTCTCCAGATTTCTGCCTCAGATTTCTGGATGAAGCAAAACAAGTTGAGGAGCCATCTAGCCATCACAGAAACCAAATACAAAATTGGAACAGGTGATACCTTTAAGCTACTAGAAAAATAACAAAAACGTTGCTAATATTTCTGGGGCAAAAAACCCTTCCTCAGAGCAATACCAATAGGTTATAACATGGCAAAAGATGGATTTGTCAGGAGTTATTTCTTAGATGTAAGGCCTTTGGCAAGATGGAAAAAAAGCCAGGCAGTTTCTTAGTTGAGGCTCAGAGATTGGATGCTTTAGGCTGCATCCAGATTGAAAGGAGGGAGATGTTTTAATTGCCCCAGTCCTTCCAAAGACATGTCAGGCTCCCACGTACACACATTCACACCTCTCCTCTGGATGTGGCCTTTTCTTTAGCATATTTCTTATCACTAGTGTTGATAGACCTTAATCTAGAGAATATGCGTAACACAGTTGGAGGATATGCACTTTCTGTGCCGTCTTTTTCCTTCAGCTTCTGTGGAGTAAATTTCTTTGCCAACATGGCATGTACTGCATTAGGGTTCTGTTCAATCAGGTTCTTCTACTGCTGGAAAGGTAACTTTGAGTAACTCCAGCCCCTCAACACCGCCTTTGGTCTGCTTCACAGGATTAGCAGAATCTTTGAAACAGCACAGAAAGTTAATCTCGTGGTGCAGTGGTTAAATGCCTGTACTACAGCAAAAACTGCTCACGACCTGGAGTTCAATCCCAGGTAGCAGACTTATGGTTGACTCAGCCTTCCATCCTTCCGGGGTTGGTAAAATGAGTACCCAGCTTGTGGGGGGGGGGGCAGTGTGTAGCCTGCATACTGTAATTAAACTGTAAACCACCCAGAGCCTATTTGAAGTGGTATGGGGTGGTATATAAGCAGAACACTTTGCTTTGCTTTTTCTTTTTATAGGGGAGGACAAATCAACAACAATAAATCATCTCAATTTCCATCATGTCCACAGGAGCTTCTTCTGCATTAAAGACATTTCTATCCACAGGGGAAACCATTTGCTAGCTACCCTTGGTGTTTGACTGGTATTTCCCCACCACTTTTCCAGGCCCTGACAACTTTTGTTTCGGAATCTAAGTTCAAAAATCTCCTGCCTCTCTTTGCTGGACGCAGCATTCTAATGGTGAGCCAGGAAGTGAGAGCAAATGAAATGCTGCGAGTTTTAAAGAATGTGCCACAGATTATCCTCCTTGGTAAGTGTTAAGAGTTTAACCATAATGCTGCTACATGATGCGCCAGCCATTTTAATGACTCTGAAAAATCTTTGCACATATAATTAGGTCAATGTGATGTTATGCAAATTTTGTAGCTATGTAGGTGTGTTCTGGACACAAGATTGTCCTAAAAACATCATCTGCCATTACTGTAGGGTCGCTTGTGTATGTGTACAGTATGTTTCTGTTGGAACTAATATTAAGACTTTCCAGCTTTCTTGCCAATTTATTTTTTAGAACTACTCCAGAGTGTTGTACCCATGAATCTCTTTGTCTCATTCTTCTAGGAGGTTGCGTTGATGATGTCATCTTAAGCAAAAAAGGTTTCGTAGACCTCGCCAAACTGCCATCTTTGGTCACTGTCCAAGGAGAAGTAGTGGGAGTACTCTCTCTAATGACATCCCAAACTAGCACCCTTCTACAGCGCGGCCCCGTTTACTTGACGTCTTTGTTGGAGCAGTATATTAAACAACAGAACAGCAAAGCAGATGAAGCTAAGGAAACACGGCCTTCTGATGACACAGCAGCTCTGTGAGGATGAATACTCTTTGACAGGCAACTCTTCATTCAGATGTGTCTTCTGTGTGTCTGTGACTTGGGTGGTTCTGAATGGACTCTGAATGACAGATGCTGGAGTACAGATCTTTGCCTGGGTTTCAGATAGCACATAATCCAGAACTACAGTTTTATAACAAACCTGCAAGTGTGGAAGCAGTCCAGAATATTAAATACCCAATGTTTCACATCACAACATATTTTGTTCAATAAACAGAGACCAAATGCCAAAGACATCATAATGTTCACCTCTGTGATAAAGTCTTCTGAACTTAACTTAAAACATACTTTTGTTTGCAGCTATAATGCTGACTATATTTAAAGTGTCTTTCTGTGCACAGTAGAAGACTGGGATTATGGGAAGTTTGGCAGCACCCCGTGTAGTCTGTGAAAAGCAAGTAAGAATTGTACAAATTGAGTACAGAATTTATATTGGCACACATTTTCTTATAAATTTTATACCACCTTTCATCAGGAAATAATTGTGGCAATTCACCAAAATTAAACAACCAGATAAAATTTGACATAGTAATGAACAGATAAGAGATTAAATAAAGCCACATTTAAAATGGCTGAAAGAATAGAGCTGGCATATTGACATAGTTTGACATTTTAAAGTGAACATTTTTTTTGGCACTAGGCAGGCTTCCTTGGAGAGGGTGTTCACAGGTTGGTGTGCCACTACCAAAAAGACCCCGTCTGTAGAGAAATGTGAGTCATATCTTAGATGAAAGAAGGATGAACACCTTAGATGCCTAGTTTGTGGGCAGGATGAGATGGGAAGCAGTGCTCCATTTGAACCCTTTTAAGGTAAGAACTCACATAACCCTCAAAATTATGCTTATATCTCTGTTTTCTGAGATCTAAAAAAGGTGGCTACATAGTTCCAGAATTATTGTCATTGTCATAAGAGCTGGAAACAATTTCTTGCAGAAGAATGCAGTACTGATTAAAACATTTTGTCTCATGGAATGTTTGCCTATGTGTCACTGCATATCTGGTATTAATGAGTCTTTGCTAGCTTCCTGTTTACACAAGCGTCCAATTTGTATTGCCATCTGAAGTAGAGCAGACCCACTGATTCAGTGGGATTTGTGTAACTGTCAATTTCATCAGTTGATTCAGTGGGTCTACCCTTGAGTTGAGACTAGCAGTGGGATACCATCTTTGTGTCTTGATGAATTCATACCTTTTTGAAAGGGAAGCAAACTTCCTTTCCTCTGTTCTCTAACTGACGGCTGATGAAAATGACACAGTAATACCTGCAACTCTTGTTCCTTGTGGACCCATCAGGAGTCAGAAATCCATTCTCTGATACCAGGCAGCTATACCTCAAAAGAAAGAGGAATACCTTGCCTCACCTATGATTTATGAAGAGGCTGCAAGCACTAAGCAGAAATAACAAAACTGTTCACAGCCCTGGAAATCGTAGATTTGGGGAGGATTTGATTTTGAAGTACAGTGTCATAAGAACATAAGAAGAGCCATGTTGAATCAGGCCAAAGGCCCATCTAGTCCAGCTTCCTGTATCTCACAGTGACCCCACCAAATGTGTCCGGGAGCACATGAGACTAGATATCTGTCTCCTGTTACCACTCCCCCCGCATCTGGCCCTTGAACTACCCTGGTTTTTTAAGCCTGGAGATGACACATCTCCATCATGGTTTGTAACCTGTGATGGACCTTTCCTCCAGGAATCTGTCCAATCCCCTTTTAAAGGCATCCAGGCCAGATGCCATCACCACATCCTGTGACAGGGAGTTCCACAGGCTAACAACATGCTGGGTAAAAAAAAAAAATTTCTTTTGTCTGTTCTCACTCTCCCAATCATATCCCCCTCATGCACCTTTTTTCCAGACTAAAGAGCCCCAAATGTTTTAGCCTTTCCTCATAAGGGAGGTCCCCCAGCCCAATAATCATTTTAGTTCTCTTTTGCACCTTTTCCAGTTCCGCTATGTCTTTTTTCGAGATGCGTGACCAAAATTGTATACAATACTCCAGGTGCGGCCTTACTATCATCTTGTACAATGGCATTATAATGTTGGCTGTTTATTTTCAATCCCCTTTTTGAAAATTCTTTAATTGGGTGCACCACCGACAGTAAAACCAGGTTTGAAATATATGAGGAACACATGAAACTGCTACACGGAGTGGGATCATCAGTCTGTCTTCCCCAGTACTACTATGTCTCCACAAGAAGTCTCCAAGGCTTCAGGGAAGATGTTTGTGGACCACTACATGGAAATTGCTGGTACCGTATTTCCTGATGGCTTCTGATCCATCTGGTAATTAGGAATATTCCTGTTTAGCTTCCAAAATAAAATTGGATTGTGTCCAGGTTGTATGATGCGTATGCATATTTAAATGGGTAATGTGGCCTTATTTATGCCTGGATATTAACAGTATTGTGGCTGGCTGGCTACCATATATCTTCTAAGTACTGTACTAAAAAGAAGGCAACACTCCCCACCCCACCCCGCAGCCTGCATATACTATTGAGATACACGTTTTGTGTACTGTTCCTGATCACAAATGTGTTTTGGGAAGTTGTATTTACTCATTGGAAAACTAAAGGCACTTTGCATAAGACAGGCAAATTATCTTCATTTCTTGATGTCTTTCAAAAGCTCATCCTGTGCCATGTCAGTGGAACATGGTAATACTATAGAAATAATTAGACTCTTTTAGGCCAAGTGGAAATGAATGAAAAACCAATCACCTCATGACACACACAAGACAGAACATGCTACTTCAGTATAATGGCAAGTCTTCCAAGGTCTCATACTGGATTAGATCAGGGTGTGGCATAATCTGTATAACAAGCTCCCAATTCTGTTACCACTGTTTATGGTGGATGGGGCAGGAGCTCTAGGTGAGAAAGGTTCTCTGCCCTGGTAAAATACAAAATACAGTTCATGATTTCTATCACAGCCTAACACAACAAAGAAAATGAATGCAGAGAGAGTTGATGTAAACAACTTAGTTCTCAAAGCTGTAGTGAGAGTGATATGGGAAGGACAGCCAATGAGCCATCTCAGTGTCTCATTGGTGGCAAAGCAATATAAGTGTAACAAAGTGCAGGTAAACAAATACTGTTGTTATCTTGAAAGCCCATTATAAAGGTAATTTATTTTATTTAAAATATTTCTCCCCAAAAGGGCCTAAGGTGATTTACACAATAAAATAGTATTTAAAAGCTACAAATGATATATATAGATTATATATATAATTAAACAAATATATTAAAGTAATACTAAATAAATATTAAAACAAATTTAAAACAGAGCACATGTAAAAACCCCTCTCAAACCACCAGTCATTAAGGAAAAGCCTGCCTGAAGAGAAAAGTGCCTGCCAGCAGAAGAACAGCAGGGATGAGGCCAAACTAGCTTCCAGTGGCAGGGAGTTCCAGAGTCAGAAAGCAGCAACAATAAACCTCACTCTTTTTCTCACCTTGCTTAATTCACACCCACCTGCTGTGTTTTCTGTGCAGTCCAACCATTAGACTCCATGTTTCTGAGGAAATGGATTACAATCAACCGAAACTAATAGTTAAATCTTGTAGTTATCAAGGTGGCACAACATGTCTTTTTGTAAATATAAGTAATTACAGATAATCAATTGCTGTCTGTATAGTCGTAAACACAGTTCCTCCAAATAAAGCTCAGTTTAGCACTATTTGATTCCTTGTGGAGTGGATTTGATATAGATAGTGATTTAAATGACTAGCCAGTTTCTTTTTAAAAAATCCAATTTAAAATTGAAGAACCCCATTTATTTATTTATTAAAAATCTAATGCTTTTTATTTAAATGGCTTTTCAAAAAGAGACTAGTGGTTTAATTCGTGATTTGATTTAAATCAAATTCACCCTGATTCCCTACTTTGTAGCCTTGGACAAGCTGCACAACTCCCAAACACATCCAGAAGGACTGGGAAATCCGTTGAGTACATCTAGAAAATAATCGATTTGATGGCTTGTCGACATTATTAAATGTACATCAGGCTGAACACCCTTACTTAACTGGACCTGGCAGTGATGCTACACACAGGTATCAGGATGGGAAAAAAAACCCAGTCTAATTGGAACCAGAATGTGGAAGATGATTTTTCTGGACTACCGCTTCCAGAATCCCCATCCCGCAGAATTTTGGGAACCGTAATCATAAAAGAACTCTTGTGGGCTGGGGGGGGTGTCAGTGGACTAAGGCTTCTGAAAACTGCAAAGTCCGCAGCTCGGCGGTTCGAATCCCAGGTGCCACGCAGCAGAGAGAGCCAACCTAGCAGTTCGAAAGCATGCAAGTAGATAAATAGGTATCGCCGTAAAAAGCGGGAAGGTAAGCCAGTGTTTCCTTGCAGCCATACCGGCCACGTGCCCATGGACTTGCACAACACTGGCTCTTTCGGCTTGAATACGGAGATGAGCATCGTCCCTAGCACTCATGTGCGGCGGGGGGGGGGGGCTTTATTTTTAATTATAAAGGTAACTTCTGGCACGGGGAGCCGCCCGGAATCGGTCCTCCACGCGGCAAGGTGGCAGTAGGACAGAGGAAGAGAGAGGGAGCGGCACCGGCTGTTCTCGCTGGGCTGTGACTTCCTCGTTCCGGTTTGCCGCGGCGGCGACAACAGCCGTTGCTGCAGGGATTGCCAAAGCGGAGCGGAGCCCAAGAGAGAGAGAGGGCGCGGGATCAGCCGCTCCGTTGCCTGCAGGTAGGAGGGAAGCTGCAACCCAGCGCCGTACAATGCAGGAACGTCTCTGCCTGCCTCATCCTACTAGGCTTGCTGCTGCCCGGTACAGGCGGGCACCTCCTTGGCTCTCGGTGCACCTGGTAGAAAGGAAAGGGGGGGGGGGAAGGGCTGTTTAGGATTTTGCCCCGCGGTTTGGGCAGATGGGGAGGGGAAGGGAAGGAGAAGCGGTCCTCTCCTGTTTCGGAGATAGGGCAAGTGTTGCAGCCGGGCAAAGAGAAGAGCGATCGAAGGAACGGAGCCGAGGAGGGGGTGGAAGAAGGAAGGAAGGAAGGAAGGAAGGAGGTGAAATTTGCCTCCCGATTGCAGGCTCGCCTTTGCAAAAGAAAGCGATCCAGAGATTTTGCTGCCCATCTCGGGAAAGGGGAAGTGGCTTGAGCAGAGACCTGTCAATATTGGGGATATGGTCCATGGGATGCGCAGATGTGGGGATTGTGGGATCGGAGAACGATGCAGTTGCCAGAAGTCACCCAACCCGCCCAGCGGACAGGCGTAAGAGAAGCTAGGCTAGACCTTAGGCGACTGTTGCCGGAAGCGCTTCTGGGGGAAGTTTATCCCCGTTGAAAGATGTTCTGGGGATGCATTGGGAAGGGAATTAACTTGGACTTGTAAGAGAGAGAGAGAGAAATGGGAAATGGTCAAATAGTGTGTTTTGACCGAATATGTACTGATAGAGAATCTAAAGATTGTGAAAATTTGGATCTCTTTGAACCGAGCTGGATTGTTGTCAGAATGGTTTTGCTGGACTGGAAAGATACAGGAGAGCTTGAACTCTTGAACCAGAGGAGGGTTGGTTGAGGTGCTTTACTGTGTTATATACCAAAGGGAGATCAGAGAGAAGAGACAATGTTTCTGGGAGCATGAGTGATGGGAGGAGCACTTGCTTTTTATACAATGTTGTGTTGTGTCGTTACAGTCGTGACTCTTCGTGACCCCGTGTCCATGGAGTTTTCTTGGCAGGAGTACTGGAGTGGCTTGCCAGTTCCTACTCCAGGCGCCTGCAGCACCTGGTATTCCCTGGTGGTTGCCCATCCAAGTACTAACCAGGGCCAACCCTGCTTAGCTTCCAAAATCAGGCGAGATTGGGTGTTGTTAGGGCATCTAGGCAGCTCTCACTGATAACAGTATATATACACAGTGGATGGCCCTGTAACACAAATAATATAGAGGAAGGAGGGAAAGGTTAGTGAGACTGTTTGCATGATAATTGGGGCTTTTAAGATGCTTAGGAATAGCATATAAGGCTTCATTATACTGCTTTTGGTCAAACTAAAAATATATCTGAAAGCTGATATCACCAAACAAAAGCTGTCATACTTCAGTCATGTTATGTGAGCCAACTCACACAAAAAGACAGTTATGCGTTTTGAGTGAGTCAGGATTGCTCAGTGGTAAAAGAAAAAAGGGCTGCCCAAATACTTTCAGAAGGGACAATTGAATTATTTTGATGGAACTAAAAGAAGCTATAAGAGAAAGGCATTGAGAGCATTGATCCACAAAGTGACTGAGAGTCGGACACGATAGAAGAAGTTCTAAGTTGATTTTGCCTCCAAGACGCATTCAAGAATGCTGTTCTCGCTTCACCTGGAGATGCTGGGAGTTGAACCTGAACATTCTACTGGTAAAGCAGATGCTGAAAAACTGAAATACTGTATACAACACCTCCTATTCTTTGGCAATTTCCTGTCCAAGTGCTAATGAGGCATGTTGAGTCCCCAAAATCAGATGAGTTCAGGTGTGTTCAGGGCACTGTGCTCATGTATCTTGATAAAGGAAAGGTTACAACTCTGCAGTAGAGAAGAGGCTGCAAAGACACTATATAGCCAGCCTCCTGTTCTTAGGAACTAAATGAGAATGAGGCATTTTCAGGGAGGGGGGAGGATGTTCAGTTATGGAGCCTTTGACATGAACTTCTCCAGAGAAAACTGAAGGGCCAATTTGTAAATGAATTTTCACAGCTCAAGACTGTCAACTTGCATGCTTGCATGTGTGAATGGGCCATTACATCTCAAATGTTAGCTACAGAGATAACTTTCTTACTTGGTTCCTCCAGCTTGCTTCTTACTTCTTCTCTTCAGACGTAGCGATCAGTCAATTGGAATGCTGCCACAGAGCGTAAAGAAACCAAATGATGTCAATGCATTTGTGAGATGATTTTTAATGTCCCGAAATGGAATACATTTAGCCTTCAAGAAGCATTGCATTGGATAACTCAGGTATCTACTGTGCTTCCTTGAGGGTCTGGATGATGAGCCATAGGGTCCCCCCAGCTCTACATAAGATGGTTGTTGTAGATGTAAACTCTCTACAGTCTACACCCACAGTAAAATGTTTTGAGGTGAATGCCATTTCAGACTTCAGAAGAGGATTTTTGGATACTTTTTTAAAAAAAAAACTGGATTTGCAACTTTGTTTTGTCCCCGTAGCCTGGAAAAGTTACTTTTTGGAACTAGAACTCCATAAAGTGCAGCCAACATGATGGCATTTCAGCTGTGTGGAGGATAAATCAAAATTTTCCTAAAGTTTTAACGCTCAGTGTAGTTTAAGTCAAAATCCACTATCTAATGCAGTAAGACCCCCGTATCCACTGATTCGTTATCAACTGATTCAGTTATCCATGGTTGGAAGAGGAAAAAAATTAAATAATTCAGCAGCCACAAAGCAAGCTGTTGTCACAAACAGCAGCTGTAGATCAAGCTATTGTCACAAATAGCATCTGAAAAACAAGCTACTGTCACAAGCAGCAGCATAAAGCAAGCTACTGTCAGGAAACAGCAGTTTGGGGGTGGTTGGGCAGGCTTTCTCTCTTATCCAAGGTTTTCATTATCCATGGGAAGTGCTGGAACCAATCCCCAGTAGATACCGGTGTCCTACTGTAATTTCTTTTCTCTTTCCCAGAAGCAAAAATTAAACCCCTTTCCTCATATATTCTCGATATCCATTTGAATAGGAAGAAACACTTTCCCATGGGTTCATCTTCTATAGTCCCCTGAGCCTTGCTTCTTTTCTGCTTCTGTCTTGGGCTGGATGCTTCACAGTACATCACCTACCAACCATGCATGGAAGACATTCTATTCCTGTCTCCACATGGCTTCCCTTTTTCTTTACATGCTGCATTCTACTGAACACCAGCTGTTCTCTCACCAAACTGTTTGCAGTGCTTTCCTTTTATGACAGTTTAGTTTACAGATAGAGGAGGGTGGATTCGATTTAAATTGAAACCAGAATTTAAATTTTAAAAATTGAATTTTTTGACTATTTAAATTTAAAATGTTTTTAAAATATTATATTAAAATTTTAAATTAATTTTTTAAAATTTGCATCATGATTCAAAACAATTTGATTATTTTGGGGGGAATAATTGATTTTTATACATCCTGAGGCCAGCACATCTGGAAGGCACCAGTAAGTAGAAGTTAGACTAAATGCACTAGTCCAGTGATTCTCAACCGGTGGGTCCCCATATGTTCCTGGACTACAACTCCCAGAAATCCATTCAAGCACAGTGAGTGGTGGAGGTTGCTGGGAGTTGCAGTCCAGGAATATCTGGGGACCCACAGGTTGAGAACTACTGCACTAGTCAATACAGTGTAGTGGTTGGATTGTTGTGTTAAGATTATAGAGACCTGGATTGAAATTCCTCCTAGCTTCATGCTGCACTCGGTGTTTGTATACTGATCAGAATCTCTCAGGCCATCCTATATCACAGGTTGCAGTAAGGGTAACATGGGGAGGGGAATCTACATACACCATCTTTTTATTTTTTATTTTTAATGAAATATAATTTAAAGAAATGAAATTATATTGCATTAAAGTAAATTCATTAAATTATTTTTCATAAAAATAACTTTACTGAAAAATAATTTTTAATAAAATACAAGAAATATTAGGGGAAAAGATTCAAATCCCCCCCCCCAATTGGTATTGTTAAACATGGTTGTGGATACGCAACTGAAGAAAGAGGAGGTGGTATTGGTAATTATAATGATTACGAATGCAAGGTTGATTTTTGCCAAATATTGGAAATCTAATAACCATTTAATATTGGAGGAATGGTATAGGGACTTTTGGAATCTGGCTATTAATGATAAATTGGCTTGTGAAATTAAAATTAGGAAAGGCTTTAGTAAGTCTAATGACTTTAATGAAATATGGGATAAACTGTTGATATATGTATTTCAGAAAGGTAAAGGGTATGCACCCGGAGATGAGTCATTGTATTTCTGGAGGGAAATGGACTGTAATCTTGCTAAAGTCCCAAGGGGTGGGCGGGATGCAAGGGCTTTATTTGTGTTATATTTGTTATATTTTGTCATATTGGTGTATGTTTGGATTAATGTTTTCTTTTCCTTTACAGTATTTTGTTGTTCTTTTTTGTATTGTCATTTTATAATCTTTAATTTAAAAAATTAAAATTTAATAAACTACACCATCTTGAGGAGGAAATGAGTGGGAAATAAACAAGTACTGTACAAAATATCACCATTGGGCACATCCTGAAAGGCAGTTCTCATGTTCTGTTCTAGGAATGTGCCACTTGGTTGCATCCAAATTCTACTATACACATCTGTGTTTTCTCTTTAATGAAAAGCTCATATGTAATAAGCCAAAACCTATTTTTAACACCAAAGGCGGGTGACTGGATCTGAGCGCTTTGAACTGACAGATGGTAGGAAGATTGGAAGCCTTTGAGAGCTGCTGTCTTCTGAACAGGGCTTTCGTGGTGCCTTCTTTCTCCACAGCGGGCTCTTGTGACATGCAGATTCTAAATGCTTGAGTTTTAGGCAGGTGCTCTGACTGAAAGGTGTTTCTGCTGAACCCGAATTGCCCGTCTTTCTGTTTAAAGTGCTCCACAGCTTAAAACAACACCATCCATGCAGAAAAAGAAAGTACATGTACTGGTAAATTTGGGGAAATCCCAAAGTAATAATAACACATGTTGACAGGGGATTGCACCTTGAAAGGTTTAATTGGAGATGTGATAATCTCCAGTTGGGACGTTCCCACCACAAACGTTCACTGCAAATGGGAAGCGGCACACCTCTACCTTCACTCCTGGAACACATCAGGACCAAAAATGAAACCAAGAGTTTGGGGAGGATTAGAAAAAAACCTGGGATCCCATTTTAAAAAGAACATGGTCCAAAGCAAGATGAGAGGAATGTCATCTGGATGTTGTGGAGATCTTTGTTGTTCACTGCTTGTTGCAGAGCTGGTCAGTTTGGAAGAGTTTGTCAGAAAGGAACCACACCATTTCAGTGACAGATGCTAAGCTAGTGTGGAGAATGTGAGGACCTGGATGATATACTGTGGAAATGAAAGCAATGCCAGTCAGCAAACCCCAGCTTTAAAAAAATGAATTGGATGTTTCTTTGGGGTAGAATTTCATGGAAGCTTTTTTTGTTTTCTAAGAGAAGAGAATAATTTCCTCTTCTACCATCCCATTCCTGGGTTTTATTTTTATTTTATGGTTTGTACTGCAGAGGCCCCATGTTCCATGCTCAGTGAGACTTTGTCTGACTTTTTTTCTTCATGCAAACCAGGCTATGAAAATCTTCTAGCATGTTTGCAGAGGAGTTGTGTTTGCATCAACTTTGCTTGTTTCAGCTGTTGAGATCCAGATTGTTGAGTTTAGAAGGAGGGATATGCTAAATTTAGAGGTTTGGGGGTAAAAGCACAGCGACAAAATGACAAGATGAGCGAGGAGAGTGTCTGTTACTCTTGGCCACAGAGGAGGTTAAAGTAGCCCTAAGGGCACAAAAAATGTATTCAGTAAGGTGGCATCCCTTTGAAGCAATCCTAGTCCAATAAACACAATTTGTGTGCAAAAATGTATTTTGATGCACATCTCTGAATTGTATAGTACAGAACAGCCAAACTAGGAACACAGAAATTAATAAATCTTATGGAATAAAGTTAGATATTCCAGGCATGTAGGATGTGTAATATGTGCATCAGAGTGTATGGCTTCTTTTTGTTTTTTAAAAAATGTTACAGTTGTCTGGATCAAAGCTGATTCCTCAGCTTTTTAAATGTTTTGTGGACAATTTGAAGAGGCAGAAACTCAGACATTTAAAAACAACAAGAATAAAAAATTGAGTGATTAAACTTTTATATTACACATCTAGTGAACAGCTACTGCTTCTGGGCTCAGCCCAAAAATACAGAAGGGATTGAGAGTCTCTAGGCTGCAATGCTAGTGCATGTTAGTTTCCTTTGAACTCGGTGGGGCTTACAACTCCGTAAACACATAGAAGCAGGTTGCAGAGATCCTGTTTACCAAGGGAGGGGAGATGCAAAACAGGTGTGGCTGAGCATTTTCTCCAGCACTACAGCAGTTGGGGGGAAAGGTATTGGCAAATAAGCAGGTGAGTTTGGTACAAAAAGGCATGTTGCAGAGGTGAGGCTGGGGGAGATGGATCAGTCCTATGCAAGAGGCACCACCCAGGCATCCTTCTACTAGAGGAGCAGGGATTGGGATCCGTTGTAATGATTGCAGTGTAATCCTCATTTTATTTTGAGTGTAATCTTCATTTTATCCCCCTCCTCCCTCTTGTTCTCTGTCTTTTTCTGAAAACGCCTGTCTCCTGACGTAGTGTGGGTCTTTGCTAAATTCTGCAATGGAAAGGGGGAGTTTGAATTTTGCAGCCAAAATTGCAAACAAGAAAGGATCTGCATAAATGTACTTGCTTGGTGATGCATTGTTCCCCCTGTGTGCTTGAGATTTGGTGGAGGAGAAGGGGTGCATATGGAAATGTTGGGAGGAGAAGGGTGTGACTGCCTAATTTGTCTTTTGAGAGTCTGCATTAAACATTGTAACGTTAGATGTGTATAGCTCAGGGCAGATGGCATCCCTCAAATTCCTAATCTCATTTGAGTGAACGAATGTAGATGTTGTTCAATTGCCATTCCGACTGTCTCTCCCCACTAACTGTGCTTGGAGTTCTATATACAGTGAACCCTCGTATAACAAACAGTTTATATAACATAAAATCTGTACAACATAAAAAATTCCAGAGATAGGGGAAATGTGCTTAACAGAATTGCCTATGGGGCAAATCCATTCAACATAAAATGGTCGCGATTAGGGATTACTCTGTTTTCAATGCATTCCTATGGGAAATTTGTATAAAGGAAAATTTGCTTAACATAATTTCATTTGGAACAAATTAATTCCTTTATACAAGGTACTACTTGTATTTCCTGCCACAGCCAAATTTCCAAGTCTCCCAAGATTCAGAAATGTGATGGGCGGAGCTTGGGAATTAAAGTAGAACTGGGGGTGGAGCCTGCCCAGATGGGGGTGGAGTCTAGCCACAGTACCCATAAGATGAACCAGGGTTACAGACAGTTAACAGAAACCTGTTCCCTTTAGCAAGAGAGCATTATATTTGAGCCTTCCAATGCTGTCTAGTTTCAAATCAGTGGGGATAAATCTCACAGAATGGCTTTTAACTCTTTCTGCAACAAGGGCTGGACTTTTTAACAAGTTTTTAATTCAAAAAGATTAAATAAAAGACAAGGGGAGGGAATGAGTTTCTCAGGATTTGAGGGTTCTTAACAGGGCTGGTCCAGCTGTTATACAGAGCAATGTAGATTTGGCTTTCATGAGAGGGTACCAAATGATTTTTTTTAATTATTAGTATATTTTTACTAGGTGGAAAATGAAAACTAGTAATCAATTTACCTTGATTTGGGGTGTGGGGTGTTTTGCTGGTCTGCCTCAGACAACGAAGTATCTTGATCTCATCTTCATTTGTAGTAGCAGTCACTGTGTCATTAGCAAAATTAGTCACGAAACGGACGTATTAGAGCTGAGAGAACAAGCAAATCCAGTTTTTATTTCCAAACTGAAATGTAGGCCAGTTGTTTCAAGCTTTATTCTTTGTGTTTCTTCTTGTCAAACTAACAACATAATTGCCACAACAGTCTCCCAGGTGCTTTTAAAATTATTCCCCAGTGGAAAAATCTTGGGAAAGTTACTTTTACTGGGACAACAGTTCTCTGAATCCCTCAATCAGTTTGGTCATGCTAGCTAGGGTTCTTCTGTAACTGCGTAGTTGAGTGAGGCCGCTACTGTACTTCCTTGAGCAGTTGCTTTCTATTTTGTATCGCCTTATCTCCAACTGTCACGTGGTCGCTACAGTGGTTCGGCTGTCCGCACTTCAATGGTTGCTTAGCAATCAGCTTCCCTGTTCGCACTTGGCTGAACCGCTTTAAACTATGACAGGGAAATGGCAGAAACAGGGGGGAAACCGAAAAAAAAGGTGGCCTAGTATGTCCACAAATACAACCAAATCGCTTTAAAAGGGGGTGCAGGAACCGATTTAAAAAAACACCACCCCCAGTGGATGTCGCAAGAAAAACCAACACAGTGGTCAAAAATGGGCGTGGCCAAGGGGGCTCTTCAGAAAAAGCGATTTGAAAAGTGGACAGTGATTTTTAAGCCGATTTGTCTTTAAGGAAAAGGTGTTTCAAATCTAAAGTGCAGTAGCAGTCTTAGAGTCTTGATTAATACTTAACCAACTCATCTGTGTTTCTCTGTCTCTACCCCTTCTCTCCTTGCCTTCCTCTGTCTCTCCTCTCTCACAGCCAGCCTTCTTTGATTCTCTGGAGATGAAAGCAAAATTTTGACTAAAAGGGACGTCTCTGAGGATTCTCTGGCATCCAGAGAGCAAGAGAGGTGATGTCCGTAGCAATGGGTAGCCACGAGAAAGATCCGTCTTCTCCAAAAAGGGTACCACCACCTTCCCGGTCCAACAGCACCGTGTCTTCCAAACACAGCATTGCTCGGCAGGTGTGATTTCTCCCCACAGTGTCAACCCTGAATTAGTCCCCTCATATCCCTGGGGTTTTGACAGGAGGGATCGCTCTAGAGCAGGAAGCATCCTTTGGTTTAGAAAGCAATGCGATGGTACTCCCCACAAATTGGAGGCGGTGGTGGTGGCTTTTCTGGACTATAACTCCCAGAATGCAACAGTGCCTAGGCAATTGTGGGAGTTGTAGTCTCAAAATGCCAGTTTTCCAGTCTCTGATACAGTCCTTTCCTTTTCTTAATCTTGTGGGCTCGTAGCAGGGCAAAGACTCCTCCAGAGATTACCTTTGGGCAAAAGCTTCTTCGCTCTGGTCTTATTATATGTTGTTATTGGCTCATTTGGGTTTTAGGGCTCAGAAAGCTGGGAGGTGGTAGATGAGCTGCGGATCCAAAGTGGGGTTGTCCAGGAACCGGAGAGGCAGGAGGGCTACCTACTAAAGAAGCGAAAATGGCCCCTGAAAGGGTGGCATAAGGTAAGAGATCTGGATATGTGACGCATGGCTGCAGAGGGCCTGGCTTTCCTTGTGTGGTGCTGCAGACAGTTCTGCCACCTTTGCATCTGTTGGCTCTCTGTTGCCCTGTATTGTCCCACCCTGTTCAGGAATTTTGAATGTCAGTTAAATGAAATTAAGAGTACAGCTCCTTTTTCGTTGCTTGAAGTGTTTTGAGAGAGATAAATACATCATCAGCTTTGTGCCAGAATAAAAGTGAAGCTCCCCTTGCTGTACAGATATCTTTGTCCCCTTGAGGAGACAAAAGCATAGCTGATTTTACTATTCTTTCTGACCCATGCAAATTGCAACAGCCAGTGCATTCATGCAAACTTGCTGAGTTTCTGCTTGCCCAGATTTGGGAGAATGAGAGAAACACGGAAAAGGATTCCTAATCCATTGTGATAGTAGGATTTCTCAAACCTTCCTCCCATGGTGCCCAGTTAAAAATTCCAGTGACGTGGCAGAGAAGGAACCCCAACCCCGTGTGATCTGCACTATACCTGATGGGGAGTGCCTATGGCCTCCAGCCAAATAACCTATGCCATCTTTACTTGAGTCGTTAGGAGGCATTGGCGGTCTGAATGTGTTTTACTCTTTTACAAAAAGTTCACATAGAACAGACTTGGAGAGAAGAAAAACCGGGTGGAAACCCACTTTATGGATCTGCCCATTTTCAACCACATTCTCTTATCTCTTAAACTGTATTTGATCCACATTTTAGACCCCAATGAGCCATGGAACACATCAGGTGACAGCTGGGCTAGTCGCAATCTCTGGGGCTAATATATTTATTTTTTTATTCAACATATTTTTACCCCACCTTTGTCCTTTAATAATAATAATAATAATAATAATAATAATAATAATAATAATAATA
>JAHTLZ010000111.1:11542654-11561843 GCA_023846285.1 Phrynocephalus versicolor | reverse complement strand
TATTTATTTATTTATTTATTTATTTATTTATTTATTTATTTATTTATTTATTTAGAGCACATATTCATTCATTCATTCATTCTGCTTCAAAATTTATTTATTTATTAAAATATAATAACTTTATTATACTGGCCAAAATCACTTTACTGGAAAACACTATTATTTATTTATTTATTTATTTATTTATTTATTTATTTATTTATTTATTTATTTATTTATTTATGCTTCTGATAATTTATAGGTTACTGGCAGGGTGGGTGGGGACAAGCGGTCAAGACTGCATGGCGGTCTTTCCTTCACAATACTTAAGAAAAGCTGAATGTACCCTGGGTAGTTCAGTCTCCCGTAATCAAGTACTTTTCACAGGGGCTGTACTGCAAGCAACACTCATCCTCAGCTTCCAAGCATCCCTGCTCTCTAATCTCTTGAGAACTTCATATGAGAAGAGTACTTCCTCTTTGTAGTTTGGGGAGGCATCAAACCTTAGGAATGGTAGTAGCCACATTCTAATCTCCACCCTCAGGCCTATTTGTCTAACAACCAACACACTTTATGCTAAAGAAAAGGTGTGTGTGTGGTGGGGGGCCACCTTGTTTAACATGCCTCTCAAGCCTTAAAAACGAATGCGGGTGGATGCCAGTGAGCAACAAACCATCACAAGCTGTCGCCTGGAAGCACATTTGAGGAAGCAGCGCATAATATGGGGAATCACCAATATATCTTCCAGGTGTTTGAAAGGGAGGCGATTTTTTGGCCTACAACTCCTGTCATCTTTAGTCAGCAAAAATATTGGTGTGGGGTTTGTGGGAGCTGCAGTTTAGAAAACCTCTGGAAGGCCACAGTTACCCATCCTTGATTGAAAGCTTAGAACAAGCAAAAGTTTAAAACCATTTGTGCTCAAATAAATTTAGGCCACAAGCCTTACCAAGACTATTGCAAAGAATAAGGCTTTCTATATGTCCTGCACAAACACTTTTGGGGAGGGCGGGGGTGGACTCCTGTAAACTCAGTAGCCCCTGTTTCAAGACTCACCTTTATCTCTGTCCTATTTGCTGGATGAGCAACCAGCACAACTTAATGCTTCTTGCCCCTCTAGTTGTTAGGAGGCCAGAATGAATGGGATAAAGCTCAGAGGGCGTGTGATGCCCTGACCTGCGTTTCTGCCTTTGTCCTCCCGTCCTTCCAGACCCTATGCCCCGGGACTCTGAGAAGAACTACGGCTTCACTCAGTTTGCCTTGGAGCTCAATGAGTTAACGCCGGAACTCAAGCGCCTCCTGCCTTCTACGGACACTCGGCTGAGGCCTGACCAACGGTAAGAGGGCAGAGAAGCCACTGAAGCATCTGCTTTTGTTGTTGTTATTGTTGCTGCTGCTGCCGCTGCTGCTGCTGCTGCTATTGTTGTGATCTGTTCTGTCAGCAAGACAGGCAGAGCACAGTTGCTATGTTTACCATTGCAATTGTAGTATGGATAAATGCAGAGTATAAAAACCCAGTGTGGTTTAATATGGTGTACCCAGTGGGTTGTTGCAGGCAGGGTGATGAGTGGGACTCATGGGGCCTGAGTTCAAATCCTCGCTCAGCCCTGACATATGTCCCATGAAAGGAAATTTGTCTTTTAGAGTTTGGTGTACCTCCACTGTCCACAGGTACCTGGAAGAGGGAAATGTTCAGGCTGCTGAGGCCCAGAAAAGAAGGATTGAACAGTTGCAGCGAGACCGGCGTCGAGTGATGGAGGATAACAACATTCTTCATCAGGCACGCTTCTTCAGGTACTTCCTTCCTTGCTTGCTTGGCTGTTTTCACTCCTTCCCCAAGGAGGCACAGGAGTGTCATGATTAATTTCAAATGCACACCCAGATGATGATGAGCCATAGCTGCCCCCTCTCCCCAAAAAACACACCAAACCAAGCCAAACCTAGAAGCGACCTGAACCCGTCTTTTGGTTTTGAAGACTTAGAGCCTTAGAAAGGTCATGGGTGTGTGTGTCTGAAATTGACTCTAAATGCTCCCTGGAGTTCTTAGGAGGCCCAAAGGATCCTTTTCAAGTTAATGGTTTCTCCCCCCCACCCCCAGCTGCCCCATTTTGGGATGTTTAGGATGGTGGTGCTTGTAGGACATGGGACACATAATTCCCACCCAACTCTGGGCCAGTAATTTACTTCCAGGCCCGACACACCAAAAAGTGTTGCCATGAGCATTGAAGAGACTGGGACATACGCACCAGCTTGGATTCTTTGAAGGAATTTGAAGGATAAAAGTGCAATAAATGGATGCTTTTGCAATGTTCGCAATACAGCGATGCCTTGAATTACAAAATTAATCCGTTCCAACAGTTTTCTTAATTTAAAACATGGTTTCCCATAAAAATGCACTGAAAACCAATTAATCCATTCCAGAGGTCTGAAAAAAGGCAAAATAAGGGAACGGATTAATTGGTTTTCAGTGCATTCCTATGAGAAGCCTGCCCCAAGCCAGCAAAGCAGAGGAAGGGCTTCCCCCTTTTGCTGGGTTGGCAGGAAGTGCCCTCAATCAGCGGGCAGCAGAGCTATCAACAATCACCTGGCTGTCGGCGCTCCTCCAAAAACAACTGATATTTGGCAGCTCTGCAGCCTTCACTGCCGGTTGATTGAGAGAGATTCCACCCTTCTTGCTTTGCTGGGTTGGGGCAGGCACCCAGATGGCTCCTTCGCCCCAGTCACCCGCTTTTGCTCGCCACCAACCTGACTGGCAAGTGATGGGCGAAGGGCCGCTGGTTTGGTGGTTGTTGCAGGCAGCAGGCAACACGCTTTCGGTAAAGCCCAGCCACCCATCTTTGCCTGGTTTCAGTTCACCCAGTTGGCTGAAACGATACAAGGCAACAGGAGTAGAGCTTCTCTCCCCCCCCCACACACACACACCTGGCTGTGGTGGTGTCAAAATCACCTGGCTGTCAGGTGTGTCGACAGCCAGGTGATTTTGACAGCTCGGTAGATGGGCATATTTCCCTTCAAGTCTTTCGTAATTCAAGGCATCGCTGTATTATATCCAGAATATTACCTTGACCTCTCCTAATATTTCCCCTTTCGTCCCTCCGGGCAGGCGGCAAATGGACAGCACTGGCAAGGAATCCTGGGTAACCAACAGCTCCTACTGGAAGCTGAGAATGGAGCCTGGCTTCAGCAACATGGACAGTGCGGTCTTGTGGTAGCTGCAAGCAGCTCTAGGGACAGCTGTGCCTTTCCACCATCTCCTAGAGTGAGGGGAGGGGGGGGAGAGAAGCAGACAATAAAGGTGTGTGCCCCCCCCGATGGATTAAGCACAAGGCGGTTGAGGCATGCAACCCTGAAGTACCAGCACCGCACAGAGCGGTGAGGGTGGAGTGGAGTGGAGGGAGAAACACACCTGAGGTGTCATGCCATATACATCCAAAGCAGGACCCCACCACCACCACCACCACTACCAAATGCACTTGCATAAGATGCCCACAGTCCATCTCCCATTCCTGCACTTCTGCCTGCTGGTTGGGCAGACATTGGTGGAGCCTGGATTGTTACGAACGCTGGCAAGGAAGCACTTTAGCATCTCCAAGCTCCGAGTGGGCTGGGGTAGAAGCGACGGGGCTGGAGAGATGGAAGGCCCTGAAATCACTTGAAAACTGGGAAAACTCGGAAGCCTGCCTTTTGCTCGTGTAAGAGCAGCCAAGAACGGCTAACGGAGCATCGTGAGGCCAGAAGAGCCTGGATACTGGACGTTTCGGGTCCTTCTGATGGCATAGCAGTGCCCTTCCGGGGTGGGTACTTGCTTACATGCCCTCTTCTTTTTTTTAAGCTGCTTTAACCACCTTCTTGCAAGGGAGCTGAACTCTCCTTCAAGCGCCTCCAGGGTCCTTGTACAAGAACAGTTGATGCTAACAATCCTTTCTGCAGGAGCAGAGGGCGTGGTGCTATACTGTGCCAGTCTTCTGAAGAGGTGGCAGTAGCACTTGAATTTTGGTATGGTAGTGGTAGAGAACTTCCTTTAAGCAGAGCACCTTAAGAGGGCACTCCTGGACTTCTGGCCCACTTCAGGGACAAGTAGCATTGAACCTGGACTCTGTTCTTGTGTTTGTTTGTTTTTCTGTCTGATCCCTGCAGTTTCCACCTTTTCTGCCCTTTGGGTATGAACATACGCCCCTCATCTCCTCCACTTTTCCTTTGGCATTTGAAGCAATAATTAAACAGGAGGAGGTGACAGAGAACCACTAGCAGTTCCTGATTCCTTTCTAGTGAAGTGTAATTTACTCTGATAAGTTAGCACCTCAGCATCAGGTCAGGATCTATCGGAGTTTGTGCGATTAAAAAGCGTTCTGCTTCTATACCGCCCCATAGCACTTCAAGTACTCTCTGGGTGGTTTATAGTTTAATTATGCAGGCTACACATTGCCTCCTCCACCCCCCACCCCCCAGCAACCTGGCTACTGATTCCATTTGAGTGTAGAAATGGAGGTGTGTTGGAGAGAGAGAGAGGAACTAGCCGCCCCATGGAAACAAAATGGTCTAGATATCTTGAGTTGTTTTCTTGGCTTTAGCAAGAGGAGTATAGAATCGTGTTAAGGTCTGAATGCCTGGTTCTTGTTTCTGGGAGATAAAAAAAATATTTTCTGGCTGTGTCTAAAATGGCCACTCATTTTGTGGCTCGCCAAGCCAAAGACAGACCACCAGCAATCTTGTTTAGGTTGTACGTTGCTTGACAATCCTTGGTTTATTGAGCCCTTCAAGGGCTGCCTTACATGAAGTTGGAGGTCTGGCGGAGGTTGTGTGTGTGAGGGATATTTTGCCTTCCACATATTCCAGACTGTGCTTCTCAAAAAAACCCAGCCAGCATGCACAAGTGCTAAGGGATTATGGGAATTATCTTCCCAAACTTATAGAAGGTCAGAGCTGTAGTTCAGTGGTTCCCAGTTTTGAGTAACTCAGGTGTTCTTCGGCTGTATCTTGCAGAAACACTGGCCAGCATAGCTAGTGGTTAAAACTTCTGGAAATTACAATCCAAGAAAACCTGGGTTACCCAAAGTTGGTTATGTTCACACACAATTCCTGATGTAGGATTGTTTGTTTTGTTCTCCCCCTATTAATGGGGAGGGGGAAAGCTGGCTACAGAAATGTTTTTTTTTTAAAAATAATAATAATAATAACCCATATAAAGCTTTTGCAGAGCTCAGAGGCAGACGTGAGACCTGCATTGTTCAAAGCTCCCAAGACCATCTTCTGTGCTCTGTCCAAGCTTTCTCATAATTACAAATATTTACATTGACTGCTGTACTGGCTGTAGAGCTGTGTAAAGTGGTGTCCGTTCACTAGCTCTGCACATAGGGCAGTGTAGTGATCACATCAATTTATTTTTCTGAACAGTGTCCAGACTTATTCTTTTACCACACGTCCTTAGGGAGAGAACAGGGTTTATGCAAGCCTTCTTGCTGCTGAGATTCTCAGAATATAAATTAGAAAACACTGTGCTACCTAATTCCTTAGTTTACCCTAACTTAGTTCCCCCTTGGGTGAACTAAACCTTGAGTGAACTGAACATCTGTGTTAAGTTTTTCTTATTCATAATATCTCGGTGGATCTGGAGGAAATGGTATAATTAACTGGATGGCCATGAAATACTTCTTTGTTGGGTTGGAACTACCATACCTTAAATTGGAGCCTCTCTTTGCAGGCTTCTTGATTTGAAGAACGCCCTCTGTATTATACCATGATAGTCATTTGAGGTGCGCTCTTACTGCCATGGTTCCATCCCATAGATTCCTGGGATTTCTTGTTAGGTAAAACACTTTGTCTTCTCAACTGGACTTCAGGCTGGGTGCACTAAAGCTCTTTAGCCAAGAATTTTAAGTACCTCACAAAATTACAGTTCCAGGTGTGCGTAAGGGTGGAGCTGTGGTATCAAACTACTGTATCCACATGAGGCACACAACGCTCACACTATGACACTGAAGCAGCAGGGAAGGGCGTGAGACTCCTAGATTGTTTTTGGAACAGAAGCTCTCTTTTGGTTGGTGGGACTCAGCCTTGTTTTTCCCATGAGAACTACGAGCTGAAAGGGGTGTGTTGATAGCTGTGTGGAAGAAAAAAATTTAACATCTTCCCCATGAGCTATGTCCCCCGCTCACTCTAACGCCAGATGAAGATTCTGCTGTACACTCCCCAATGGATGTCTTCTCTGTCCGTCTGTCCCCCTCTGTGTGCCAGGTGTCTCTTTGTCAGTCCCACAGACTAGATTGGCTTGCTCTTGATTGCCTCACCCGGCTGGTCCGGCGCAGAGTTGCTGCTCCACCTTTTGTCTCTGTGTTGATTGGCCTCTGTTTTTGTCTTTGTGTTGTGGCTTGAACAATCCACGGCGTGTCCAATAAAACAAATTTCAGAAAATTCCAGTATGTGTTGGCAATTTTGTTCGTCCTCTCCACTGCTCGCATACATGTTATCTTCCCCAGTATTCAGGCACTGGTCTGTAACCCACAATAATAGTAACAGAAATTCAATTAGGGTTTGAAGTGGACACCAGTTGCCCTCTAAAAGTTGTTGGACTGCTGCTCCCATAAGCCTTCATCAGTGGCTAAGGGTGATGAGAGTTGCAGCCCAGCAGTATCAGGGGGCTACAGTTGCCCATCTCTAGAACTTGTTAAGTTATTGCATCTGCTCTCTAACAAGATGAGTGAGCAGTTTACAAACATTCAGCAAGGCATCAAAAAGGAGAGGTTGAGGAGTCCAGCCTGGATGTGGTGTGAAACTTTGGAAGTCCTTACCTGTAACCTTCTGGGAGCAGGTTTATAGTTGATGTTTTAACACAGACCATACAGAGTGAGAAGCCAAAAAATGGACATCATGTTTGGAACAGGAGTGAGGAAAGTACCTTCCTCCAAATGTTATATTGATATTACCATCAGCCATAGCCACCATACCTGATAATACAAGTAGTACTTCAAGCCATCTGGAACATTTAAAACTCTATTCTACAAACAGTTTCGATGGCCAACAGTAAGCAAACTGGATGCCAAGTGCTTTGATATAATAATAATAATAACTTTATTTTTATGCCGCCTTTCTCCCCAAAGGGACCCAAGGCGGCTATATAATAGAAGAGCTAGCATGAAATATGATATTTTGCTGCCTGGTATGTTAAACAAATTGCCTTCCAAATTCCAGTTCTAGATATCAAACTGGCAGCAGGGAATTGACTGTTAATGTTAGCACCGTCTGGGATGTTACCTCTTAAGAAAGCAGCTTACTTAAGAAATGTGGGCAGTTTGGTAAATTGTGTGACACAGGTGGTGCTGTCTTCCAAGCCCTTGCTGCTGCTTACCACAGCCCAACCTCAGTTGCTTGGGACAGTAACTTCCCCTCTGCCTAATGGTAGGACTGGCTTTGCTGAAAGCAACTGTGATTAAATTTTTTTCTCTCCAAATGTTTTGGAATATGCGTCCTACAATTGTCCATTATCGGTCTCAGAAGCTGGGGCTCCTCTGATAAGTTGAAATCCAAAATGTTTAGGGACAGACAATCTATCTACAGCATATAGGATCAGCTATGCAGTAGGAACCTGAAAAAGTGAAGGTTTACATGATGACACAACTGCACACTTCCAGCTTTACAGTTTATTTAAAGAAATTCTTAAGCCAAAACAAAAACAGGGAACCTGTACACTGCTTTCAATAAATATTTGCAACCAACCATTCAGGGTCTTTTTTTTTTTTGTCATCTTGAAAAATAAAGTTTTTTAAAAAGAGAAAAACCTGAAAACACCACAAGAACCATTGCATCTTTCACATCCACATAGTTTGTCTATTTGCCTGAAGAGTGTAAACAGCTGGACCTGATTCCCCGACTCCCATTCCCACTTAA
The DNA here is from genome assembly GCA_023846285.1 of Phrynocephalus versicolor. Lineage (NCBI taxonomy): Eukaryota > Metazoa > Chordata > Lepidosauria > Squamata > Agamidae > Phrynocephalus > Phrynocephalus versicolor. The sequence continues at coordinate 11,553,983 of JAHTLZ010000111.1, read as the reverse complement.
ATAGGCTTGGCAGAAACTGTTAAGCCTAAGTGAGGGAGACCATCCCTTTTGATTGTCTAGCATAGGTTAAGTTCATGTCAATGAATGACTATCAAGTCTTTCCAGGATCAGGGCTTAGGAACTATTATGTATTTTTTTTCCAGGACTTCATCTAAAGAAGAGGTTGGGATATAAAGATACAACCTGTGCTTTTCCCCTTACGATTGATAAAGCTATCTGTTGGGGGTGGCGTGCAAAAGTTGGGCCAGTATCCTGGGTTTCTCTTCTCCATGCACTCCATTACAATGATGAGACACTCCCATTTCTTTCTTTGGGACATGCACAGAACAGAGGTCTGGTGGCTTGCAATGGGTGCTGCTCTGGCGAAATCCCCACATTGACAGAATGAGCGCTAGGCTAAACCCTACAGGCCTAGCAAAAGGGCATTGCTGTACAGCAAAAAAATAGAGAAACCTGATTCTCTGGATTTCAGCTCCTAGAACCTCCTTGGCATCGTAGCAAGGGATTGTGGGAGCTGTGCTTCAAAATATTTGGGGCCAAAGATTCCTCAACATTAATTTAAAGGGATACTTTGTTCTTGTTCTGTAGACAATATGCAGTTATTTTCTTCCACACGCGCATAACACAATTATCTTTACCATTTCTAAGGGAAGGCTTTTTGCACATTGGACACAGTATTGATGACTGAGAAACCTGGTCTTTTATACTGTTTGAGTTTACTAAATTGTAGAACTGGTCTTCACCTTATAATTCACAGCTTTTCCTTGGCCTGCCAGAAGATACAAATGAAAGCTCACCTAATCCCTGATTTATTAAGATTATCAAGGTTTATTTTTTCTTGATGAGGGCACTTGCAATCTTCCCTCAGTCATTTGGGCATGGCCAAGTCCAGGATCAAGAGAGAGTGATGATGCAGCCTTCCTGCCCTGGCATGGCTTCAATTCCAAAGAGTCTTATGATTACGTCCAAGGAGTTTTGGCCTAGAATCAGTCCCTTGCTGCTTCCTATCTTGGAATCCCAAGCAGCACAGCAACAAGACTCAGGTACCCCCCCACCACCACCACAGTGATAGCGAACCTTTTAGAGACTGAGTGTCCAAACTGCGATTCAAAACCCACTAATTTTTTGCCAAGTTCCAATACAGCAATGTAACCTGCATGCAGGCGGCTCTGAAGGGGCGGTGTTGGGTGCCCACAGAAAGGGCTCCGATAGCCACCTTTGGCACCCATGCCATAGGTTCGCCAACACTGCCCTACCACCACTGCTGAAGACCTATCTAGCTGAATGTCTTGTTAGTAGAAATCACAATCTATGTTTCCATACCACTCCAATTGCATCCAAGTTGTGAAATGAGTGACTCTAGATTGTATTGGACTATAGCTCCTATCTGGAAGTTGAGTCATGGCAACTGGACTTATTTTCCATTGGAAAATAGCCCATTGAAGGGTTGACCTCTTTTGGCTGCTATAGTGGCAGCAAGAAAAGTCCACACTTTCCTACTTAAAATAAACAGCATGCTCCACCTATGCCTTTTTTACAATGAAAACTATGGTCCCAAGCAATTTCTGGGAGTACAACTTCATTCGTAGACAAAGACACATCGATTTTTTTCTATTCATTCCTTTTCTCCACCCCCACAGAGCAACTTTGGTGGTGACAGTACAGACTGATGATAAGCACACAACAGCTGGTGTAGTAATTATTTCCACATTTGCATTATATGCAGTGTTATGCAAGTTGCAGTTCAAGCAGTCCTTGCAAGGGAAAATGGGGAGACCAGGATCTGCAACTTTAGATAGGCAGTCTGGACTGGGTTCAAAGCACATCTAATTTAAGCTTGAGGTTCCTCATCCAAGTTTGGTTTGTGCTAAGTAACGTAGAATATTACATCTGATTTCTAGTACAGTGATCCCCCGCCTATCACTGGGGTTAATCTGACCTGACCCGCAATAATTGAAAATCCGCAATATGGGGATGCAAGTTGAGTCAGGCCGGGGGGGGGGGTAGCTGGGGGCTCTTGTACTTACCCCCAGCCTGGCCCTACCCCGGACGGGCCTGTGAGAGCCTTCCTGGGCTTTCTGGAGGCCTCAGAAATGATTTCCAGCGATCCGGAAGTCACTTCCTGTTTGCAGGGAAGCCCTTTTGGGGCCTCCAGAAGGCCCAGGGAGGCCCTCACATGCCTGTTCAAGGCAGCTCCAGCCCTGGGGTAAGTATGGGAGGCTTGAAATAGGACTTTTCCCCCTTACCCTAGGGGGGCTTTTTCATATACTGCGGTCCCGCGATATAGCAGGACCGCAATATATGAACCGCAAAGGGCGGGGGGACCACTGTAACCCAAACAAGATATTTAAGGAGGTTTTACCATTCTCACTCCTCCTTCAGTGAGTTTCCACTGCCAAGTGGGATCCCTTGAGCCTCTCCCTCTCTATCTATTAGATCAGTTGTTCCCAACCTTGGTAACCCAGATGTTCTTCTACTACAGTTTCTAAAAGTTGACCACCAGGTGTGCTGGCTGAGGTTTCTGAGAGTTGCACTCCAAGAACACCTGAGATAACAAAAGTTGGGAACCAGTGCAATCAGTGTCAGTGGGTAATAATAAACTGTGATAATCTTAATTTTGAAAATGAGCATTTAGAACGAATGATTTTCTGCAAACTTGCTATATCTCAAGCCAATTTTCATAAATTTTAATTGCCTAAGATACCCATGTTGTTGAATTCAAGGATTTTTTTTCCTGCACAGGGGAAGAGGCCAGATTGTAAAAGCAACTCTTCTGCTCTGGATCTTGTTCCATGTAAACAACATGTTAACATGTGGCTAGGTGTGCAAAAAAGGTACAGAGAGGAATCTGTGTTCAAATGTATCCCAAAATGGATCTCCCAGTTAAGTGAGGCACTGCAAGTAGCAAACCTAGGACAGTTAGTGACAAATGTTTTTACACAGAAAATAATAATAAATCCTGCCAGAGGGAGACACAAAATTTATGCCCGTGATTTCCTAATGTCAAAGTCTGCTTCTGTGCACAGATAGCCTTACCTGGAACAAACTGACTGTGATCAAGTAGTTGATACTTAGCAACTGGGTCTTAAAATGCCACAACAAAATTAGATGTAGGGCTGTGCGTACATGTGTTTTAAAGGATCTTCCAAGCTGGATTCTAAATCTGAATTTCACAGCTGGATTCATTACTATTAGAAAGTTCATTTTGGTTCTATTACCCTTAAGTGTGCAACAACGGCCGAGCCCAACAGCTGGGGTTAAATGTGTGGAGATAACCCGGGAGGTTTGTTGCATTTGTTATACTTCTATAGGGACGCATGAGTGCCTGTTATCTGCCACGGGAGTAAGGGGCCCTTAGAGAGCCCCAGGTATGTGGCTCCCAGCATGTGGCTTGCATATTCTGGTATCCATAGGCCCACAGGAATTCACGCCTAACACCAGAAAGAAGACTAGCACCTGGACGTTGCTGAATAAACAGAGATCTCTGACAAGGACAAGTGTCATTCTACACCATAGCAATGCTTTCGTCCGTGCCCGAAAAGACCTTTCCCCCCAAACAGAATGGCGCCCCACCTACTTTCTTCTGGCAAGCGGCCCATGATATGAGTGGAGGAGAACTGGATGTTCAGAAGGGCCCCCACCTATTTTCTCCCCTTCCCCTTCAGTTGCCATAGAAACCATAGTAACCACCATCACCGCCTTCTTTGTCATAGAGCTCGCCATTGCGGATGGGTGGTGAGCTTTCGGCACTGGATACATATGGAGACACCCTTCGGCGCTTGCACTCGGCTTCGTACAACCCAGAGTCCGACGAATCCACCGACTTGACCGAGCCCAGCTCTGCCCAGCCCTCGCTGTCCTTCCCTTTCTCCTCACCCGAGGGTGCCGTCGGCAAGTCCCTCATAGGCCGGAACCAGCTCAAGGCCCCAGGGGTGGGCTTCGGGTGGTGATACTGAGGTGGGGAGCTCCAAGGGTTGGGAGGGCCAAATGGGTGCTCCTGGTAGTAGGGCAATGAGGAGTGGGGAGCAGGCTGCAGGGCAAAGGGCTTTACACCATAGGGCATAAATTTGTTCCCTCTGAAGTCCCCTTCATAGGTGCTGTATTCCAAAGGGGCAGCGGGGGGTTGCTGGGAAGCAAAATACCAGTGGTGGGTATCCTTGGGTGGTAGGGGGAGTGGCGTACGCTCCCTATTGTAGAAACGGCTCTGGGGGAGTGCATATTGATCGTGCAAGAAGGCCTGGAAACGACTGTCTGCCAGGAGCTGTTGGCAGCTGGCAACACTGGGTGGAGATGGAGTTGTGCGGTCTCCTTCCGTGGTGGTGTACATCCTGGAGAGGGAAGCAAGACGGAGTGGGTATGAAGCAAGAAGGCTGCAGCAGATGGCTAAGGAGGACAACACGGTAGATCACTAACCCATGGTTTGCAAGCTAACTTCACACGAGCATTCTAGCAGCTGCCATTTTTGCACCAGTGTGTCTTGCAGGGCTTTGACATAAGCCCTCCCCTAAATTAACCATCCCTTGCATATATCTTTTAAAAAGACTTATTTCTAGTGGCCTGAAATTGCCCTTTCTGGGCCAACAACATTACCCCAATTGCTCCACCAAAAACCCCACTGCCTATCTTGAAAAGTAGACAAACAGCATATATAGTAAAAGATCTGAGATGGTTACAGGTGAATGTAAGCTTTCAGGTTTCACAGAATTCTGATACAGCATTTAAATGTTGGAAAGCAGGAAGTTGCAATAATCCTAATTTAAGACTGAGGGTCTAATCACTGATCAAACTTGATCAAAGACAACTAGCAGACTTACGAATCGAAGTTGTCCCGGAATCCCTTTGCAAAAGGATTGTGGTCTATCTTCAGCTGGGTGATCTGGGGAAACAAAGGAGAAAGTGGTAGAGTGCCTGTTGTGAAGTTCATTAACAAAGACAGATAAGACAGATTACTTCTACGCATACCTTGGAAGGAACTACAGTGGTTACACTTGACTGATGCATTGAGCTGTCTTGCAAGTGTTAATGTGTCAAGGCACACAGGAAGAGTGTGTGCTTAACAACACAGCCCAGTGACCAGTAGCAATCAGATGTTTTTAAAAACCAATTGAAGAGCAACAAGTCAAGTTACTCTTGGAAAATGAAAACTGATTCTTTAAAAAAAAAAACCTATATTTTTTTCTTTGAAGTAACTTCCTGAGCTTTGCTACTAGCCTCTTATCGAAAAAAAAATTCTATTCAGCTATCAAGAAGTACTGTATTTTTCCCATCTTTAAGATGCCCTGTATATAAGACAACCCCCACTTTTCCAAACCAAAATTGGAGTTTTGCAACCACACAGTTCTCTCCTTGGCTTACTTCCATGTATAAGACTACCCTCAATTTTTAGTCTAACATTTTAAGACAAAAATATTGTCTTATACATGGAAAAATACAGTGGACCCTCATATAACAAACCGTTTGTATAACATAAAATATGTACAACATAAAAAAATTCCGGAGATAGGGGAAATTTGCTTAATAGAATCGCCTATGGGGAGAATCTGTACAACATAAAAATGGTCACAATTAGGGATTACTCTGTTTTCAATGCATTCCTATGAGAAATTAGTATAAAGGAAAATTTCCTTAACATAATTTCATTTGGAATGAATTAATTCCTTTATACAAGGTACCACTGTACTGTGATTCCATGGAACTCATTCAGACATACCTCTGAGTAGACATGCATAGGACTGTACTGTAAGTCTGACAATCTAACCCTGTTAGCTGTACTAAAAATAACTAAAATATTGTTATTTTTATTTCTTTCTCACCTACTCCCCACCACCACATCCCTGCCTTTTATAGTTTGTTTCAAAGTTGTGATTGAGATGTTGCCGAAGACACTTCGGGATATATTCCACCACCTCCTGTGTTGTTGTTTTTAATTCAAAACCGGTCTATCCTTTCTTCACCGGACTCTTTCCCACCTGTCTGCCCATACTATCTCATTTTCTTGTGTGAGGAGCGAGGGGCACTGCTGGTAGAAGTCATTTTTTATTTGGGCCAAAACTAATTCTTCCTCCCAAGATTCCAGCTGGAAACTGGTTGGGCCCAGGACTGGAACCTATTATTTTCCTCATCAGCACCATCAGGTTTCCAAGGAGACAGGGCACTTCCTCTATACGCTCCATTGATATTTTACAACCTTCCAGAATGTAAAAAGAGTTTCTCCAGAACATGGAGAAATTACTTTTTGGAATAAAAGCTCCCAGAATTAAAGAGTTAACATTAAAAAGTAACATTTCCAAGCTCTAGGTTGGTAGGGGTCTCAACGCACAGGGTTCCAAAGTAAAAGCAAAGTTCCCTTTTAAGGTTTCATTATTGTGAATAATTTAATGGTTTAATTGCCTAGTCCATTTTAATTTGTTTCTGGTTATGCTTGTTAGCTGCCTCCAGTGCTGTTTATAATAGCAAGGCAGGACTAAAAGGGAACTACCATAATATAATTCCCAATCATTGTTATATATTCATTCCAGCTTGCTCTCCAGGAACTAAACACTTCCCTACCCCTCTTTTACTCAAAGTGTGGAAGAAGAGTGTGGAATGCTAGGTTTGAAAATTAATATGTTAGTCTTCCGTGTTAGAAATGGGGAAATGTAATGTGTTGCTCTTAATCTTAAAAATTAAAAATGTTTAACTCATTGAATGAGCAGCTTTAATTCACCATTTAAATTGTTAGTGTCAAATTTAGTGGGATTTACAGAATACTTTCACTGTTGGTCCCTAGATACGCATTCGCTACTGGCTCCTTCAGAAGCTGTCTTCTTGTTTTTTCAAATTTGCTCCTCCCTAACTTAACACTTTCCCGAAACAGATTACACATTCCACTACACCAGATATATAAGCTCCAGATAACTCATATGCTCTTAACATTTGTGAAAACTATGGATATGGGAAAGGTTATTTGGCCTAGAACACAGCAATCCAACCTGTCTACTCCTTAAGGGGGGGAAATCCATCCATCAGCAAGAGTGTCCTTGTATGCAAAGCTACAAGCCAGTAATTTTTAAGTCTAAACTCTGATGGATCTCGAGAACCTCAAACCATGGAAGCTATCACAAAACTTGGGTGAACAAGGAGTCTCCAGATGCTCAGCTCCATCTCTTTGTCTGGCAACAAGATCCCTAACTCAAGGATTCCCTTCCTGGGACAGTACAGTAGGACCCCCATATCCACTGATTCATTATCCACTGATTCAGTTACACACCTGGCAGATGAAAAAAATAAATAATTAAGCAGTCGCAAAGCAAGCTACTGTCACAAAGAGCAGCTGTAAAGCAAGCTACTATCACAAAACAGCAGTTTTGGGGACATTTTGGTGTTCTCTCTTATCCACGGTTTTCATTATCCACGGGAAGGCTTGGAACCAATCCCCAGCGGATACTGGGGTCCTACTATACAGTAATCACAACCAAACATGCAGCTCCTAATCTCTTGTGGATACATTAGTTAGTTTCAAAATGCTGTTATAATTCTGAATAACACACCGAGCATCTGATGCAATACAAAGCAAAAGCAAGGTAGAAAAGACAGCTGGGTGATTTATATGGACCTCTCAAAAGTACAGCCATTCACAATTCAAAGCTAGTCTCTTAAGAAATGTCTGGAGCCGCGGTCTCCCCATTTATGTCAGAGAATCATTGCTCCTCAAGCGTTTTTATTATAAGTCTATGGCTCTTTCCTTTTTATAGGTGACGGTGAGGCAGGTATGGAAACAGACATGTCGTGCATAGAGGACAACCCAATGAATAACGCCACATAATGACTAAAATTGCTGCTAATGTGACTTTTACAACATTGTTTCCATCACACCACATTTATGGATGACATTTTTTGGTCCTCTGGCTGCAAAAGGAACAAACCTAACATTGGCACATTAAAAATGAACATGTTGCACCCAAGCCCTGGGTGAAAGGTTGCTCTTTCAGACATGGCCCGTGCTCATGTCAACTTACGTCCGCATTCTGGTAGGCTGTAACAGCGATGAACTGAGTCTCTGGGAAGGTGAAGGTCTGGGTACAAAGGGAGGGGTGTGCCTCGTCTAGCTCACCCTGCTTGGCCTCGGTCACGTGTAGACGGGGCTGATACTTGTGCAAGGACTGTAACACAATCATCTGCCGGACAAACAGGAAAAGAATTTAAAGGAGACCACCAGGGAATACCAGGTGCTGTAGGCGCCTGGAGTAGGAAGTGGCAAACCACTCCAGTACTCCTGCCAAGAAAAACTCCATGGACATGGAGTCACAAAGAGTCAGTCATGACTGTGACGACACAACACACACACACACACACACACACACACACACACACACACAAGAGTATCTCAGCGTATTTTGTAGTGCTAATTGAGGGCTCACAGAGGCTACTTTTTGGGGTCATAATTCCTAGAATCCTCCAGGGTACAATAACTGAGATGGGAAACCAACACTGGAGATGGGCACAAACCATTGTGCCAGCTTGTTGTTAGGCCGAAATGGTTGTTTTGTGCCTGCTCTGGCGGGGCACCTACTCAGAGGCAGTGTCCAGAGGAGGTGGGGTAGGGGAGGCCAGGTTCTGCCTCTGAGTGGGCACCTGTCAAAGGAGGCTGGGCTGGGAAGGGCCAAATGCCTTTTGTGCAAAACAAAAAACAAAAAAAATACTAGCACAAATTGTCAAAGGAGTGGTTCGTGCCCATCTGTAATAGACACCCTTCAGGTGCAGCTTGATAACAGCACACCTCGAACTGAATCCTCAAGCCCACTTTGGGAATTAGGTAACTATAGTGGTACCCCAGTTTACACAGTTAATCCATTCTCTGGGACATTTCGTAATGTGAAAAATTTGTTAACTGGGACCTTATTTCCAATGGAAACCGGGAATGCTACACACAGGCTCCACCAGGGCATTATTTCCAATTATTTCCTTTTGTGCGTAACATTTCCAGGTTGGGCCATTGCTTGCAGCATGGGGAGGGTGTGTGTACCACCGCCACCACCTGCATCAGGGAGAAGCTGTCAAGTCCATGCGTGTGGCCGCACAACTCTCCCCACCGCTGCATGCAAACATGCGGATTGAAGTAACGGTGGGGAGGGTTAGGGTTAGCTACTCCGGGAGCCGGTTAGGTGGCCAGGAGCTGCCGCTTGCTTCCTTGCTGGATTGGGGCGGCCAGTCACCCCCTCACTGGGCTTAAGCCATTGCTATTGAAAAGAAATCCATTGGAAATAGATGCCCTGTTTAGGAAGCCAGCAGCCTGAGCCCAGCAAGGGGGCAAGTGGCGGCCCCAACCCGGGGAGGTGGCAAGTGGTGGCACCTGCAGCAGCTAACCCTAACCCTAACCCTCCCTGCCACCACTTCAATCTGTGTGTTTGCAATGAAGCGGCCGGAAGGGCTGCATGGACTTGACAGCTTCTCCCTGGTGCAAGTGGCGGCGGTGGTGCACCCCCCCCTCCCCATGCTGCAAGCAATGGCACCAACCCGTAAATGCTACACATGTAAGGAAATCATTGGAAATGAATGCCCTGGTTTAGGAATTTCCAGAAACGCCACGCACAACATGCACAGGGGTGGCACTTTGTATTGCAAAAAAAATTCCTAAAGTGCGGCATCCATTTCCAAAGATTTCCTTTCGTAAACCGAAAATTACATTAACTGAAACACTTGTAAACCGGGGTACCCCTGTATAGTTCTCATGACTGGAATATCTTGCCAGAATTTGTGTGTTTGTTTTTTCTTTGCTCCTCCATCCTGAAGTTTCTAAGATCCACACTAATGATCTGACTCTTGCTTTCTTGATGACATTATAGGATTCAGTGAAAATGCTACTCAAATCTCCTTTTTTTGTTTTATTCCCAAAGGTGACCTTTATAACTCTGACCTTAGCCCTCTGGGGGCTCCAGGGTTATTACTGACTGAGTTGGGTGTATCACAACCAGGGAGGAAGATTAAGCAAAATTACTTAGTCAAAGCCTAGAAGCTAGAATTACCTGTGTGACGTTATTGGGTGCTCCTTTGTTATTCGTGAGTTTTAACTTCCCAAAGGAAATCTCTTGCCGCATCCAGTGGGCTCCAGTATTGGGAGAATCCGGATGCATATATGTCCGATTGCCTGCCGAAAAGATGGCATTTCTGGTTAGCATCTATAACTTCCTTGCCAAGGTCTAGATCCAAGCACAGGACAGGGCCCAGGAACATGTCTGCATTATAGATATTTAAACCTGTTTGAAACTATTGCAGCTACCTTCCTTTCCGCCAATAATTCCCTGCTATGGTTATCAGGTCTGTCTGTTTATTTTTTGGAAAGGTGCAGTGTGATGTCAAAGCCTAGTCATCTATCTCCATTCCGGGCTGACTAAGGATTACTGGCTCGGAGTCACAAGTGTCTCCATGCATCTTTTACTAATGCAACAATAGTTCACCAAAAAGCAAGGAACAAAAGTGGAGACTGAGTCAAGAGCTGTTGGTTGAATGCAAGTCAGCCTCTCATGTTGTTGGAAGCAACACAAGGCATAAAACCCCAGTGTCATCATAATTGATAAGCCTTCCTGTTATATAAGATACAGTAGCAGCATCCTCCACAGGGAAGTTCCAGCAGACATGTATTAGCACAAGGCGTGAGAGGTGGGGGTGGGGTAGGGAGCCTGTGTGTCATGTGTGCTATTGATGAGGTCACTCAGGATATGAGTCCTAGTGGGAAGAGCAGCAACTGCTACAGCTGCCAGGTGTATTTTGGCTTCTTTCCAGCTGCCCAAATATTTATGGGTCAGACCACCTAAAGATTGCTGTATTACCTGATTAGCTGAGTTTTGAAATTTCTCAGTATTAAAGGCAGTAGAAAATGACAGGTAAGATGGTAGATGTTTTAGTGAATGTTTTCAACCCCATCGACGGAATAGGAATCAGATAATTCTTTACTGAATTGCACACAAAAGCAAAATACCAGAGCTTGCGTTGATGAGCTTTACGAGCCATTTGCGCAGGTTTTTCTTTAAAACAATGCATGGCAGAATTTACAAGAAATACAAAAAGAGACAGGACATACGAAAACTGGACTGAAAGGAGGATTGGAAAAAGAGAATTATAATTCCTGCAAACAAATACTTTGGGGGAGAGGACAGGTGTTATGCTGAATATGACTAAGCTTTTGGCAAAATCCAGTATAGCAACCTAATGGAGCTGTTCATAAACAAATCTATCTATCTATCTATCTATCTATCTATCTATCTATCTATCTATCTATCTATCTATCTATCTATCTATCTATCGTAAGTAAGTAAGTAAGTAAGTAAGTAAGTAAGTAAGTAAGTAAGTA
>JAHTLZ010000111.1:11472292-11534515 GCA_023846285.1 Phrynocephalus versicolor | reverse complement strand
TACTACTACTACTACTACTACTACTACTACTACTACTACACTGACCATGCTAATACATTGGGTCAACATTCCAATCACACTGTGGAAAAACACTTTTTCACTGGTCAGGCTACTTAGAGATCCTGAGAGTTACTTTTTTTTTTTAAAAGGACCTTGTCCAAGTTCTGATCCCAAAGGAGCAAGAGTGTGGATACAACTTGAAGTACCAAAGGGGGGAAATAGAATTTGAAATAATAATCACAATAATCATAAAACTGCAGGGCTGGAAAGGTTCCTCTGAATCATCAAGTGCTAGATCTCAAACAAATAAGAGAAAATACTTTTTCACTCAGAGGATCACTGGTCTGTGGAACTCCCTGCCAGAGGAAGTGGTGACAGTTGTCAGCCTTGACCTCTTTAAAAAAGGATTGGACAAGTTCAGGGAGAACAAGGGTATCAATGGCTATCATTATGGATGCCTAAGGACAACCTCCGGGTTGGAGAGATAGGCAGGATATCTCTCTATGCCATTTGCGGGGAATAATAAGCAGGTGAGGACATCTGCTTGGGAATACCCTGAAGCAAATGGTGAGCCACTGTGAGAGAGAATCCTGGACTGGATGGGCTGTGGGCTGTTCCAGCAAGGCTGTTCTTATGTTCTTAAGTCCAGCTCTTGCCAAGGAAGCAGGGTGAGGAATTAAACTCCTACATTCTGGATAAATGAAGAAATCCCACTTCTTAAATTGGCTCTCCCCCTTTACCAGTCACGATGCCTTATTTATTTTCACTTTTAAATATTGAATACTGCTGGCTAATGTACAATACAGTACGTGTTAAATTAGAACCCACCCTGAGTCTAAGAAAGAAGGAAGAGGCATGGATATGATGGTGCTATCCTAGGCATATTCATTCACAAACAAGTCTTCTATAACCTGCTTCCAAATGAGTGAGTATGCCACCGCATTCTTAAGTAAAGATGGCCTCTCTCCATTCATGAGCTTTCCTTGAGATTTTGCAATCAAGGCGATCCTTCTGCTTTGGCTGGTAAACTCCTGACCTCCAGAATGCAGCACTCGCCTTTGCACTTTTCAATACAATTCCTCCCCAGCATGAAATCTGTCTTTTCTTACTCTATAAGAAGCACTAGCCTAAATAAAGTGCAGACCTTTTCACAAAAGCACACATAATTACTATGCTAGATTGGGTACTCCTGTCATATGCCCTTAAAGAAGACTTATTTCTAAAAGCGTTGGCAGTGGATATTTCCCAAGGCATGGGGTGGACTGAATCCAAACGTCTTTTTCCTGCCACAAGTGATATAATTGTATTGTTCCATCCATTTGGAGAGTTCACACCTAGAACCATGAAAATGTGGGCATAAGATTGTAAGAGTACTGGTGGATCAGATTGCACTCTGATCTTAATGATCACCTTGATGCCCCTGGGAAGTGGGGAAGGGGGAGGGGAGGTTATGCATTGCCACCATCAACCTTAAAGCAGATACAGTGGAATCAATGGGAAGGGAGCTAAACAGGATTACAGTATGTTTCTGTTTATTAGACTGTATTTTATTTAAAATTGTTAGCTAAAGCAGATGCAGTGAAATCAATGGGAAGGGAGCTAAACAGGATTACAGTATGTTTCTGTTTATAAGACTATATATCTTATCTAAAATTGTTAGGCTAAAAACTGAGGGTCATCTTATATGCAGAAGTAAGCCGAGGAGAGAACCATGTGGCTTCAAAATAGTAACTTTGGGTTGGAAAAGTGGAGGTCGTCTAATAGACAGAAAAATACGGTAGTTTAAATCCCTTTAAATTCAATAGATTTCTTCTAAGTATGACCAGATCCAAGTTTGACTTTGGGTACAACTATACAGGGAGGCAAATGTGAATGTACCTGTTTTGAAGTTGGCTGGCCAATGTTACACAGGGATTACAGCAACATCCACCCCTAAGATCTGAACTCCACATGTCTCTCTCTCGAATCCTGCAATCCCTCAACATCACAGCCCAACTGCCTATGTCCCCACGACACCACCCACAGACATGACCTTTCCACTGTCATTCTGCAGAACGAAACAACTGCTCAGAGAGGGAAAAATCCATCTGAATTGTTCCAGATGAAAAAACGAGAAGCCACCAGTGCCAGGAAAAAAGTCTGGAACTGGCACGTGGCACCTAGCTTTGCTGAGATGGTGATGATTTGGTTGTTTTACTTGCATCCTGCTTTCATCCCTCAAAACTGAAACTCAGGGCAGTTCACAAGATAAACAAAATCTAACACAGTTTTTAAGCAGCTACAAGTTCATTATACTGTATGGGGAAAATGTATCTAGGCTTGAATTCAAAATTCTGCCTAGTATTCACAACAACTTCTATAAAGGATACAAGGGCAAAATATACGGCATTGAAATACTATTTTTAAATCAATCTTCATAGACTCAAGGGTGTGTTTTCAGAATGTGTGTGTGTGTTGTGTCGTTACACTTGTGACCAACTCTTCGTGACCCCATGTCCATGGAGTTTTCTTGGCAGGAATATTGGAATTGTTTGCCAGTTCCTACTCCAGGCGCCTGGTATTCCCTGGTGGTCTCCAATCCAAGTACTAACCAGGGCCAACCCTGCTTAGCTTCCGAAATCAGGCAAGATCAGATGTGCTTAGGTAAATTAGAACTTGTTTGCCTCTACCTCTAATGGCCCGTTTAAAAATAGATCATAAATAAAGGCAGTTTTAAGTCAGTTTAGCAAGTGCTACAACAGATTATGATCTAGAAAAAAACCTCAATGCTCAAATTCAAATCTATTCCCAAAACTACAGAAAAGTCTGTGTAAGAATAAAATGTGTGAAATGGCAAAAAGAAAACCTCGTTTTAAAAAAATCAAAGCAATTGGTATAAAACACCATTGTTGCTCTCTTCCATCAACACACTAGCCCTCCAGCTGGGAACATCTTTATGCAAAAGGAAAAGTAATTCCTTCTCCAGCGGCTAGCTCACCAAGAGAGGCTAGGTCAATATTTTAAATCCTATTAAATAGTAAATCTAAATCTCAAGAGGAAAAAGCCCTCCAAAGGTGGAATTCCAGGTCTTGCCGGGACAATGAAGGAAGTGATGACAGATATTCTTCCCTCATTAAAAAAAATCTCAGTTTTGTTCCTTGTTGACTCCTTCGAGGGATCATTGCACCCTCACTGTTTTCTGTAAACCTCCCAGAGTGGCCTTGTTGCTAGATGGAGCGGTATAGAAATCTAATAAATAAATAATAAAAACTCTGTTCCCTAAACCAAGCTCAACTTATAGAAAGTGACTAGAATCTTACTAAGACCAAAAAAGAATTCATTTAACAGCTCTTCTGGAGACAAGAGCACCTCTCGGTATCTTCATGATAGTTGTACTGTCATCTTTCCGTCAGAGCCACAACGACCCTGTGAAGTAGATTGGGCTGAAAAAGAGTGGCTGTCCCACAATCCCTCAGTGAATTTCATGGCTGAGAAGGGCCATGAGCTTCCTACTGTATACACCAGTGATGGCAAACCTTTTAGAGACCGAGTGCCCAAACTGAAATTCAAAATCCATTAATTTTTTTTTTTTTGCAAAGTACCAATACAGTAATTTAACCTGTATACAAGTGGCTATGAAGGGGCTCCGAGTACCACCTTTGGCACCTGTGCCATAGGTTCACCATCACTGCATTATGGATTGATTTGTTGTTGGTATTATGTAATGGCCTTATGGTATGTTCACTTGCTGTAAAACCAACCAGAGTGGCCATATGGGTGAGGTATACATATAATAAATTAAATAAAGAAACTCAAGTCAGAGACCCACTGATACACTTGCTGATGGAGCATATTCTCTAAGTGCTTATAGGAACTGCTAGCCCAGAGGCCTTTGGAACAAAAAGTAACACCCAGAAAGGAACCTGAGCTTAAAGAATGGTTTTCTATCTAGGAATGAAGCAACACCTACTTCACAGAATGGCTTGAAAGCAGTGAGGGAAAGCCACCTGTGTGTCAAACTTCATTAACAGTTCAACAAGGCTTCTGTTCTTGAATGCTGCTTCCGCTCCTGATACATTAGAGAAGTCCTCTAGATCGGCCTCTAAAATCTGATGTACTGTACCAGCCAAATCATATTAAAAGGAATTCGAGTTAAGAAAGGCAGAAAGGCAAGAGAGAAAATGAGAAAAGATGCATGTGATCTCTACCACCGCTACCCAGTATGTCCTGGTTTTATCCTTAGGCTGGGGAATGACAACTAGAGCCGTGTGGGGGAATCCACAGACAGGGAGAAAATGAGAATTTTCTAGGTTGCTGAGTCACACACTCTCTTGGGTCACAGTGCTCATCTTTAGCCAGCCTTGTGGAAAGCATAATCCCTCCCCTCCCCCCGTAAAAAACTATGCTTTCCACAGACATATACATACTTGAGGAGTCTGCGCCCAACATTCACCTTTTTATAACCTCTGACCACCGTAAGATACTCCATAACTCTTACCCTCTGGCTCCCAACAGAACAGAAAATATTAAAATAAATTAATGGCCCACGTTGCAATGGTGACAGCAGGAGATGGACAAGCAAAAAATACAAATACAAATAAAAATATTAAGGACTTGATGTGCTGCTTTGAAGAAAGATCAGAGATTAATAGTTTTCAAAAAGTAACATGAGGACACAATAAACACAATAAACATAACTAAATCAAATCAAATCAATAAAGAACAAGAGAGCCAAAGAACTAACATGCTAAATTTGATTTAAAGAGAGGGGGTTTTAGTAGAGGAATTTATTTATTTTACTTATTACTTTAATTTATATACTGCCTCATTGATACCAAGGCATGATTCCGGGCAGTTCATAGCTGGATTGGGCTCTTCTCTTCAGTGCAATCTATGTTATCTCTCACCGGAACAATCCTTTAGCTCACACCGGAGAAGGAGATGCTTATTCTCCTGTGAGAAGGGTCCACTCTAGTCTTTGACTCACTGGTTTACTTGTAAGTGAGAAAAGGAGGCTATATTGGCATGAAGGGGAAATGGAGTGGAATTCGCCCTCTATCACACGACCACTTAAATGCGCCTTTTTCTTTTACTGAATTCACATCTAAAGCTTGTGCCCCCATGGCCAGATGCATCTTCTGAACACCCCTCTCAACCACTCCCCTTGAAGCGCATCTTCCTGCACCACCCCTAGGGTTTTGATCAAATTACTTCACTTGCCAATGCACATTTTGATGCAAAACAAAGGTTGTGTGAACTCCAAAAAAACAAAAACAAAAAAAACTGCATCTTCTTCTGGTTTCACCCGTTTTGCAGCAAACAGCTATTCAAAACAGCGCTTTGACGTGCATTTGGCAAGTGGGGACACAAAAAAGAGGTTCAAAAATGCTACCGTGGGGGTGGTAACTGTGCATCTAATGTCACGTGACCACTCGGAGAAAGTACACATTTTCTTATCATCCACATTTAGCGGTCGTGTGATAGAGGCTGAAGCTGGAGAGACAGAAGGGAGGGAAACCCCCTCTTTTCCCACTTTTCTTGGCTGGGCCTGCACTGCCTTCCCTTATCTCACCTTTTCTTATTTATTTATTTATTTATTTATTTATTTATTTATTTATTTATTTATTTATTTATTTATTTATTTATTTGCAGCCACCATTCAGCCAGCCACAGTGCATTGCCTTTCCTTTTGCAATTAATGTAAGTGGCATACTGACAGAAAGACGCGTCAATCTGGCATGGTATTAGATTGGTGCTGTATTTGCTAAGGAAATGTTTTTGTTTTAATGAAGACAAAAATAGAGGAGGAAGACCACCTATATTACATCACAGGGTGGTGACTTCAGAAAATGCTGCCCACAGCTCCATGTGCTGGGCCAGAAAGTATTCCTTGTTTTATAGGGACATTGCGCAGAATACTGTGCACTAACAGGACAGTTTATAAATGTTAGGATCAAACAAATAAAGCAATAAATAAAAGTGCTGAAAGCTCTTAAAGCGGTAAGATAGGCTGGTCTAAGAAACACATGTTGACATTGTCATTTGGTTCAAACCAAACAGTACCAACAGCTTATTCGCCATTCTGGACAAGCCCTAAGACACACCCTGCCCCATCACATTCTGCTGCCCTTGGGTATGGAAGAAAGCCCTGAAACGTTGTCAGGGCTGAAGTAAAATTGGCATTAATGTTGAGTTACAAAAGGAAGGGAGGGAGGGAGGGAGGAAGGAAGAATGGGTGGGTGAACAAAAAGGGGAATGGAAGAAGGACAGGGTACAGAATAACTTCCCATTTCTCAACTCACTATCTGCTTTTAAACTCAAGTTTTTATTCAAAAGAAGAGCATTTGTACTAAATTAATTAATAGCAACAAACAGAGCAAAACTGGCTCAGGGCTTTGCAGCTAACTGATTAAATCTGGGCAGCTTAGAGGGATCTCAAAGGAGCTGCTTCAGACAGGAAGCCTGTTTACAAAATAAGAACAGCAGGTTGCCAGCATACAAACGGAAATGTATGTTGTCTTCTCAGGTTTCCCGGTCACTAGTCCATGCTATTGGGTATGTAACCACACAGAGGACAAGAGTAATAATGTGGGAAAGTTCTCTAGAGGCACATACTCGTATTTCAACACAGATCAGGGGTAGGACTGTCACCCTCGCCTACTGTTAAAAAGATTATTCAAGTAAATTGGCAAATCACCGAACCTTTGGGGTATAGATAACATGCTTGGTTATTAAATAAACACAAATCAATCAATATTTTAATACATGCACAAAAAAACACTGACTATGAGAAAGAAATGCCTCATTTATTTTTTAAAATTCATTACATTATATCAATGATGCTGAGGAGTGTGTGGTTACATTCATGTTCTACCTTTTCTCTAAATGAGCTTAAAGTGCTGGGTATGACTTTTCTTCCCACATCTATCTTCATAACAACCCTGTGAGTTAGGACTGACTGAGAGGGGATGATTAAGATCAAGGTCACCTAGTGAGTTTTCTGCAGAGCTGAGAATTTAATCAGGATCGACCAAATTTCAACCCAAA
Source organism: Phrynocephalus versicolor (assembly GCA_023846285.1). Lineage (NCBI taxonomy): Eukaryota > Metazoa > Chordata > Lepidosauria > Squamata > Agamidae > Phrynocephalus > Phrynocephalus versicolor. The sequence goes on along the minus strand of JAHTLZ010000111.1, from coordinate 11,527,489 downwards.
ACTCTAGTCCCCACCGTACTACAGGGGCTTGCATCAGAACCAAATAGCTCCTAAGAGTAAGCAAATACGCTCTTAACTTACACAACCCTACTAATTAAAACCAGCACCCTGGGGATTAATCAATTAAAGCTTTGCCACTGATAATACCAGTTAAAAGTTTGTACCCCTGACAATGACAGCAACTAGGTGGTTAAAGAAACCTTGCATCAACTAGTCAGATTAACTTGGTGTGCAGTCTTGTGGACATGGGTAGGTATGTTGGCAGCCACCACTGAATACTCTCAAAAATGACTAGTAACCCCACTGGACTGGCAGCAAATTCAGTTAGTATGGCAGAGTACAGAAGTTAGAAAAAATGGGAGATCAGGGTGTCTGCCACCTACCTTTTGAATAGCCAGAACCTGGACTGACCCCACAATTTGGCTTATTGAATTAGATAAGATAGTACCAATGAAAAAGCAACAGGAAATACATGTATAAGGTATTAATAGCAGGTGGGATCTCATCTGCCAAACACTGAATGCAGCTGGGAGCCAAACTGGATGCAAAGTAGGGTATCAAGGATCTGTCAAGGTCTTGTTCTTATGTTAAAAGCAGCTGCAAGAGCACATCTTTACCTCTAGCAAATAACGTAAGTTTTTTCCTTTCCATACTAAGGTGGTCATGTCTCTTCTTTTACAGAGGACTGTCCCTTTTTAAGGTGTGCCCTAACTAAAAAGGATGCCTGGTCCAAGGCTGATTCTGACAAAGTCATAACTGAGATCAGAGACTTGAAATAATCCACCTACTTTTATTATTAAGACATCCGATTCAGCAGATCCTATAATGGTACTGAACCGGTTGGCTGCCAAATCAGAAGCTCGGCAGTTCGAATCCTGGGTGCCACGCGGCTGAGTGAGCTCCCGTTGTTAAACCCAGTGCCTGCCAACCTAGCAGTTCAAAAGCATGTAAATGCAAGTACTGTAGATAAATAGGTACTGCCATAAAAAGCGGGAAGGTAAAACAGTGTTCCATGTGCAGAAATGCATTCAGCCATGCCAGCCACATGGCCATGGACTTGCACACCACTGACTCTTTGACTTAAAAACAGAGATGAGCACTAGAACCGGGCACAACTAGGATGCATTTGTGGGTGGAACCTTACAGTACCTTTACATTTTTTACATATACTGTAATGTGCGGTTATATGTAATTTAGAATCCCCCCCCCACTCCTTTAGTTGGTGGCATGTAAACAGCCAATCCATTTTGGGCTGTTTTATTTACATAAGTCCCCCCCCCATAGCTTGAAAGGGAAAATGAAAGGTACAAATGTCAGTAACTGCTTTCCACCCAAAAAGCTAAATTCAGACGGCAGGAAAGGATTGATTTCAGCAAAAGGAAAGAGCTAACTTCCTTGACTTGAATGAACCTCAGCACTGGCAACTGTTTTTAAATCATAAGAAGGGAAATCCTGAGATATCCAGCCACGGATCTCTATGTCAAATCTCATTTGATACTCAAGGACTCAGAGCACGAGTGGCCGAGCCACATTTCGGAAGTTATCGTGACGGCTTACAGTATATTAATAGCATTTAAAGACCAATCTAAAAATTCTAGGAAAGATTAGATAGGTATGAGAAGCCTGAGCTCCAGTTAGAGACTGAAAATAGGATTCCAGGAGATAAATATTTACTATATAAATCTAATTCTTTTAACAGACATCAAGGTGACAATCCTATGTGCATATATCTCGGAGGTCCCACTGAATTCCCAATGAACAGTCACAAATTGGACATAGGATTATGCAGTCAACCTGCAATTCTGAGCCCATTTACTTGGGAGTCAAGCCTTGGTCTCATACAGTCCAGTCCTATGAATGAAGGAGTAACTTCCACTAAGACCTATTCAGGCATTCTATAAAGGTAATGGCGTTAAGTGTTGGAGGGAAGGAGTGTGCCACACACACACACATGGCTCTCTGCTTGCTTTCCATGTATGTGGAGATATACCTGAAAAAGCTGTCTGTAAATGGGAGCTAACTCCATGTGATCCGAGATTCTCCAGATCATGTGGAGATGCTACATGGATAGTGTGACAGATCTCCCCTTCATATTGAGCAATACATATGTGGAGTGCTTCGTCAGAGGGTCTAGAGGAGGCATGTCCAAACTTCAGCCCTCCAGGTGTTTTGGACCACAACTCCCACAGTCATTTGCCTTTGGCAATCTAAGCTTAGAATTCTGGGAGTTGTGGTCTAAAACATCAGGTCGGCCAAAGTTTGGACATACCTGGTCTCCTTCCCTCCAGTGTTCATTTTCATAATGACCTACCTGTATAGAACAACTTAATAGGCCTTAAGAGAACTCATTACGAAGTAAACATTTAGAGGCTTGGACTATGTACAACTTAGGATGGATTTTACCATGCACAAGTAAGGTGGTGAGGGAAATGGAAGAAAACGCAAAAACAGTTATCTACTCTGCATAGCACATGCACACAAATGTTGCTATTTTTTTCTTCATGTCCCAGAATCCAAAGCAGTCATGGCCAGTTTTCTAAGCTTTGGTTGAGAGGAATACTTTTAAACTAAGGTTGAGCTTCCCAGTTTTTCAGTTCTTCACTCTCAAATTTATGTAAGACAAATGATCTAGAGCAGTGGTGGCGAACCTTCGGCACTCCAGATGTTTTGGACCCCAACTCCCAGAATTCCAAGCCTGTATTGCCAATGACAAAGGACTGTGGGAGTTGTGGCCCAAAACATCTGGAGTGCCGAAGGTTCGCCATCACTGATCTAAAGTGACAGTGGTTCCCAACCTGGAGGAAATCAGGTGTGCTGGGATAGTAACTCCTAGATAACCCAGCCAGCCTAGCTGGTGCTGACGGCCTCTAGGAATTTAAGTCCAGAACACCTAGGTTAACCAAGTTGTGAACCAAAGATCTACAACAGTGGTTCTCAGCCTGTGGGTCCCCAGATGTTCCTGGACTGCAATTCCCAGAAGCCTCCACCACTCGCTTTATTACAAGGGATTTCTGGGAGTTGCAGTGCAGGAACATCTGGGGATCCACATGTTGAGAACCACTGCTCTAGAACCTCATACCATTTGGGCAAAATATACAACCAAGCTTTCAGTACAGCTGATTGTGCATCAAGGCAGGGAAAACTGAACACCTGATATGATGGCAACAGAAATGCAAGATTGAAGAAAGATTTTTCAGGACTTTGAATCATCATTTCCATCTTCGTCATGGATTTCCTACCTTTTGTTGCTTGACATGAAGGACAAGATGGCGCCTCCCCCATCCTGGTTTACAGGCATAAGTAAATGAGACTAAATCTAAGCCATACCTTGATACAGATGATGAGACTATTGTTCTCTGCTACACATGAAGCCACAGGCTAAGCTACAAAGCACAGGACAAGACTGGAGGTATAATCCAACACAGAACAACTTGGGGGTTCTGAATGATCAGTCTGCCCCAACATTGTCCTCACTCTACCTAAAGCTATATCTGTCCATCAACATAATGGCTGTTCAAAAAAATGTAGAGGTAATAATCATTTCTGATTTACTTAATTTAACTACTGTAGAAAAACACAATTTTTTTCATTTAAATGCACAGAAATATTTCTCCTAGCAAATTCTGGAGAATACATAAGAGAGGTCAGCCATGAAACAAAGAATGAAGAGGAAAGAAGAGGAAAGGATGATTCTCCAAATGGGCCCAGTACATTTTCGTCTTTGTTTTCTGTCCCATTTTACAGGCTTTGGGTGGACCGATGGCATGATGGAAGCAGAGGTTCACTCTGAGAAGGCTGACTTTTCAGAAGGGGAGCTGAAACCCATCCTCCTCCCCCCCCCCATCATCACACTGTGACAAAACAACAAAGAGAACTAAACAGTCTGTGTGGTGGGCTGCTGACTTCCTGAGCCAATGTTACTGGGGGAACGTGACATGGCCCACAATAACCACTCAGAGACAACAAGCGGGAGAGAGTACAAGCTTTCTCACCACACCTCCAATCCCACCTTCTCCCACTGCAGCAAACACTGTACTCTGCAGGTGTCTGTCCCAACCACCAGTCAATTCTTCTCCAGAGTTTTAAATATTACAGGACTAAGCTATGAAATTGGTTTGTATTGCATCCATGTCACAGAGAGAGGAACAGAGAGCAAGGGGCTTCATCTCATCCATAGCTGGACAGTAGATCCTTGATTAACCCGGGCCTTTAGTTCACTCAGGTACCAAGTCGGAACGGAATTCTTTAGACCACACCACTAATTCCTGTAAGATTGGTTTGCCAATAAGCCCATCTCTCACAACAGATTCCCAGCCATAATTTCTTAACACACCCACATAGATTTGAGAGGTACAGACCAGTTAGGACAATGTACTGGTATATGTTTGTTATCTACATCATGTTCCACAGGCCATTTTCAGGCCAAGCTATGTTGTCCCTGAAGTGTAGATATGCTTTACCATACACACAAAGTAGCAGTATATCAGCAGCCCCAAAGCCACAATATTTTTAATGTCGGAAAAATGACTTCAGGAAACTAATACAGTGGCCAGAATCCTACTGGAATTTTATTATGGAGCAGTAAAATGGCATTACTGTATTATATTTAGCCAATGAACAAGTATATGGTGGCATGACTTACTCTAGAGCAAAACCAAATTCTGTAAGTACTGATTTATAGACCTGCCCACTATCTACCTACCTTAGTCTCAAGACCCTAGAAAAGGAAACACTGGCTGAAAATTTTACAGCATAACTATGCCTACAGAAGGATGATGATCTAATGAGCAAGGATAATTTTCAGTAATTAAAAACTTTCTGTATCTGTTCTGTGGGTTTCCTGGCTCTCCAATAATCAGTTTAATTGTGTGGAAGCCATGGGACAGAACTCTTATTATTGAAATCACTGCTACTGGGTGGCATTCCTAGTGGGAGGGAATTTTTGAAATCCTCTTTCTGTGCTATATCTCCTGCAGCTTTCACGCAATGAAAGGGATTATTTGGGAATCAGAAAAGATTTAAGTGGGTATCTCTTGCATTTCCTAAATTAATGTCTTTCATTAAATGGGACCAGCCTGGCTAAAATGGCATACAACATCAGACGTCATGTGCGACAAAAAGTTCAGCAACCATTTAAAGTCAAAGATCTGTTGCACCCACTGTACGACCTGTTGGGCTCTATAGTGTAGAATGCTGGCCAGTGTCTAAAGAAGTTAAATGTTGCCTTGGTGTCATGGAGACAAAGATGCACTGGTGGACCTCTGGCCTCATCGGAAAAGTTCATGTGTAGAATGATGATACCTGAGCAAAATACGGCATTGCACCAATTGCTGGCAAGATGCGCGAAGCTCATCTATGGTGATATGGACACATCTTGAATGTCGATGAAGAAACATCCCCTCAGTCAGTGGATGCTGACTGAGGGGATGTCCAAAACAGTAGTGGATAAACACCCCTGACAACGACATGAAGTTGTCCTGGGGTCACCTGGACCTAGCCCAGGCATGTCCAAACTTCGGCCCTCCTGATGTTTTGGACCACAACTCCCAGAATTCCAAGCTTAGATTGCAAATGGCAAAGGACTGTGGGAGTTGCTGTCCAAAACAGCTGGAGGGCCGAAGTTTGGGCATGCCTGACCTAGCCCATGACCACGCCAAGTGGAAGGTCAAAACAATAGTGGACCCCAACCACGAAGCAGGACAAATGCTAAGAAAAAGAAAATTAAATGGGACCAGCCTAATGATAACCCAAGAAAGTCACATCAATACAGAGTTCCATGGTTTACTGAAAATTAAAAGAAGATATTTTGATCCATTTGTGATAAAGTTATTGTCTTTGTCTCTTTTAATTTAACTATTTATTACTATTATTATTTTGGTTTGTAGAAAGAACAAACACTACCACTGTACAGGGGAAACAGAGAACATGCAGGAACATTATTTACATTTCGTCAGGTGACTATGTTGTGGAATGCTTAGACAGAAGGTTAAATTGCAGTACTGCAAGCCACTATTCACAAACTGAATTCAATCCCGATGGATTCAAGCAGCCGGCTCTAGATTATGGGGTGGCATATAAATAACAATAACAATAACAATAATATTTCTGTGCAGATTCTCAAATGCAATTTGACTCTATAGACTTGAGATTTCCTGGTGCATGAGAGCAGACCAGTAGTAGCACCTTTGGCACCTGGGGCAAGCAGCACACAATGTATTCCCAAATCAATTTTGAAATTCGTAATAGGAATATAATGCTGAAAGTATTTAGAACACTGAACTGTTAGAAATTCCACTTCTCCAGAGGAAATCAGCAGCACTGTCAGAGCTACCGGGGGTGGGGGTGGGGATCAAAAATGTGTTATTGTTCAGCAAAGTGCATATATGGATGCCCTCTGGACGCTGAGCTTTCTCTGAAAGCAAAGATGATGAAACTGAGGCTGTTGTACTTTCTGCACATCATGAGAACGCAAGACTCAGTGGAAAACACAGTAATGCTAGGAAAAGTTGAAGGCAGTATGAAAAGAGGAAGACCAAATATGAGATGCATTAACAGCAGAAAGCAGACCATAGCCTTGAGTTTCTGGAAGATGAGCAAGGACAGGACATTTAGGAGGTCACTCAGTGATGGCTGTCACCCTAAGACATGGGCAACATGAAGGCCCGTAACACAATATAACAATAAGCTGACCTTCTATACTGTCCACTCAAGAGGCATGATCTACAGTAGGACCTGATAAACGGAACATCTTTCCTCTTCACTCTCTCAGTGGGTTGTTCTGATTGCACAGCCTCTAAAATTGTTCACACCAGAGTCCTGGTCTACTGTTGTCTTTTCCAATAGTGGTAGATCAGAGCGATCCGTCTTAGGAGTCTGGAGGATTGCTTACATAGAAGGAATGCTTGCACAACCTCTAAATTTGCATCTTATGGCCAAGTCCCAATTGCCCGCATGATGGAGATACAGCTGCCTGCTGCCAACGTCCTGGGTTTGGGAAAAGCCACGTGGAAAAACCTCCCAATGGCCCCCTCCTCCTAATGTTTGGAATTTTTGTCCACTTTTGAAGGAGGCCATTTAAAGAACATGGGTGTTGACAGCTTCCCCGGAGGGAAGAAAAGCTGGCACTCTGTGCCAATAGCCCCTCTGAGAAAGGAAGGTTCAGTGGAGAAAAATTAACAGATATAAACACTCCCTGCGGGTGTGAGAAAGACACAGCCAAGATTTGCATAGAAGAGACATTAATTTGAGGCTCAGGAAAGTGGCAGACAAGCGAGAGGGAGGGAGGGAAGGAGGGATGAAGAGGGGGACATTTCTGGGCATGCAGTACAGCAACATGGCCAAGACAACAGACACCTTGTTCCATACTCTTCAGGCCACCTTGGAAGAACCTCGTGAGCCAGATGAAGGTAGCTGATATGCAAATACGGCACCACATGTTATTTGCATGAAGAACAAGGTTTATAAGTGGGTGGATTTCTTCTAAAACTGCCCTGATCTGGTGTAGTGAACTCAAGATATCTTGGCTTATGTTGATGTTTTAGGCATATACAGTACTGGTGAGAAACTGGTTTGCGATGCCTTGCTTGCCCCAAAGAATCCTGGGTATTGTATTTTAACTCAAACACCACTGCGAAGTCTTCAGTCCTAACTACTCTGCAAGCAGGAAGTGCCGTTTTCAAAAAGAATAAACAATTATTCCACATACAGTAATTTAATGCAAGGATTTAAATATTATTTCAATATGATGCAGGGATGGGACGGCCAGAGGTAGGAGGTTAGATAGCTTTTTAATGCATAACAAAAACAGAAAGGTGATTCGAAAAATCAACGATCAGTTAGGAACCGAGATAGCCTAAAATGGAACCTCCATATTCAGAGGCAATGTACCTCTGGTTTCTTCATTTGTGGCACCCACCTTGCAGAACTCATCTCCTCAAGGAATACAACAAGCTGCATTAACCTTTACATACACCAGTGTATAATGTTATATATCCCTTTATATACACCTGTAATTTGTTGCATTAATGGTTATTATTCCCTATAACAAATTTCGCTGGTACAAAACAGAACACTGAGCTTGGGCCCACAAGGAAAATTTAACATAAATAACTCATGGCATGGGTGTATGTGTGTGCGTGTGCATGTGCATGACAGAGAGAGAGAGACAGAGACAGAGAGAGAGAGAATAAAAAAGAAGATCAGAAAAGCCACCATTGCTTGCCTCATCTATAACATGAGCTGAAACTTTCCCATTGTCTGCAGTCTTCCAATAAGTGAGGAGTGGCACAGCGTGCTGCTTTTGTCATTCTCCACAATAAACGGAACGAGATGTGCAAAAGAGGATACGAACAGAATGTGTTACTAACATTCTTAAGTCCAATACGTACCTTTGAGAAGAATGTCAAAAGCATCTTGGTAGCAGCTTGGGCTCATTGGATTTTAAAGCCCTCCCTGCCACATGCTTCCTTTATTAAATGTTGTTTACACTTATACGTTTCAATGGCTCAACGTCACATCACATATTTTTCATAGAGAAGTGACTCATAAATAAATTTCCAGCTGTTGGCGATGTGGGAGAGGAGAAGAGGAAAAAGTGGAAGGAATGAACCTACAAGAATGACAGAAAACATGTTACTGTAACCTGTGAAGCAAGTACTGTAAAATAAACAGAAAGCCCAATGTGTTTTGAGATAATTTTTTTCTTTATAGGCATCTATGAAAACATACAGGAAACATTTTTTTTTGCTTTGATAGCCAAATAGTATTCCAGGCCTTATGATTAGGATATCCTGCCATGGTTTTATTTTATTTTAAAACTTTCCTATCTGCCCAACAGAGCTTATATAAGAATATAAGAACAGCCTTGCGGGAACAGGCCACAGCCCATCCAGTCCAGCATTCTGTCTCACACAGTGGCTCACCATTTGCTTCAGGGTATTCCCAAGCAGATGTCTTCACCTGCTTAAGATTTTCTTACATAACTATCTGTAACTAGTTCCTTTTTGAGTAGAGAGGAACAGAACCAATACAATTTTATTTTTAGGTGTAATGACAATACTATGTTAACCAAGTATGACAAATTACATAGTTACTCTTGTGTTACTTTTCAAAAGAACTTTAAGGCAGACATTCTCTTTATTAATCCTAAACTCCAACAGAAATCATCTTTGGGTTTTGTTTTTTGCTTTTTTAAAAAAAAGTATTGTGGAGGTGCAATGTCAGAAGTGGCCACTAGAAGGAACCAGAAGAGTATTTATCTGTTTTTTTTTCTGGCCTGCTGGTGCCACACAACTCAGTAACATTATTCAATCAATATACCATGAATTATTTCCAATACAAGGTTAAGTAGTGAACCCTGTGTCAAAATGAGCAACATGACAAGTTTCTTTTAAAATCTACTATTGCAAGCTTGGCAATGATTACCCTGTGTGAACCAAGACAGGGTTTTTTTGTCTATAATTCCAACAATTCCCCTGCTACCTCAGACATTGGTAGTGCTGGTAGTACAATTCCATCGAGGAATGGAAAAATAAAATCTGACTCCCACTTTGGCCAGGGACAGATCTGCCCTGCATGAAGAAAAGCAACAAAACTTAGAATGCTCTCTTTGCCTAAATAGCTTGATCTTCCCATGGAACCAATAGGTATTTGGGAAACATTGCATTGTCCCAGAAATGCACTGATCTCAGTCTTGGGTATCCTTTGTTGGGTCACTTTCTTGGGGAGGTATAATTCAGGAAGCGGCAAGAGTGGTTTATTTTTAAAGGAGGAACTATATCAGTGGTTCTCAACCTGTGGGTCCCCAGATGTTCCTGGACTCCAATCCCCAAAACTCTCTTCCAGCACAGCAAGTGGTGAAGGCTTCTGGGAGTTGCAGTCCAGGAACATCTGGGGACCCACAGGTTGAGAACCAGTGAACTATATTAAACACTAAAAAACACAACCTTGAATCAACCCCCATTTTTCCTCCCATGAATTACTGCCCTTTTTATTTATCTTTCCCTCTGTGCTTAGAGAAAGAAGAGTCCTCATTCAGTAAACTGAGATGAGGAGGCCAAGAAGCCCTCCAAAAGCAATGGCCACTGCAGAGGCCCAAGCGATGCCAATCCCTGCCTGGAACAGTTTGACAACCACTGTACTGCGAATAAAAATCCAGTATATTCTATAACGAAGTTCCACAAACTCATCTGGGCCTGGGTCCTCAGCTCCTCTCTCTAGCAGTTGTTCATGCCTCCAGGGGGTCCTTTCCCATCTTTTAAGAAGTGTGCGGCTCCATGCTCTATCTTGGTCAACATACCTCCTTCCATTTCCCTTAACAATATTGCAACCTGCTGAGAGCGTCTGGACACAGAGCAAGCTAATAACCAAAATCGTTTAATTGAGAAATACATCAACACAAGGCGCCACGCATCACAGACCTTGCAGTGGGAGGTGTATTTTATCCACCTGGGAAGCTGCAAGAGTGATTTAAAAAAAAAACAGAGAGAAGTGTATCAAGTTGAGAAGAGTAGGGGGGAAACATAGAGACACTATATTTCTCTCTGTGGTCACAATGAAATTTGTTCTCCAATAAATTTAGAAACATTGCTTTTCAGGACTAAAATTCCCAGATTTTCCCAGCGCCAGGGGATACCATCCAAAAAAGCCACTCTTCCACATGTATCTCTTGGGAATCACAAAGTGGAATCGCAAGAAAAGGACCAGGGAAAATAAGGGGAGAAAGTTTTGCTTTAGACATATCTTTGGACATTTTTGCTGCCTTGGTTTCAAAACCGAATTCTTTCTATTGGCAACAGCTTTCTTCCTCCTTTTTCCTGATTGAGGTGGTATGTCACTGAACTGCCTGAAGCACACGGCATAGGAGCTGTGTGTGGGGTGGGGTGAGGGGGTCTTTTTCTCAGATTGCAAACCCTTGAAGGGTCCAAGGAAATGAAGCGGCTTTAATACATTTAGACTTTCAGCACATTAGGAGCAGGTTGGTTACAGCATCAAAGTGACACACTCTGTCTGGGGCTGGAGAGAGATAGGAAAGCAAAGGAGGATGGGAGAAAGAATGAAGAACAGCAAGGAACTGCCCTATGGATATTGTGAGAATGAAACAAAGGACCAAAAAGGAGTATACAGAAGTCTGAAAGCAAGAGAGATACAACAAGGGGCGAGAGCAGTGTGGGATTTTTATTTGAAAAATGCCGAGTGTACACCATACATCCAAGAAATATTGTCTTTATGTTGTAAAATATAAGGTTCAATCCAGGGCAAAATTGTATCTGGTTTTGGAGTAAGTGATCTAAAAGGTTCTTTCTGGTTCTGTGATTCTAAGAGTTTGTGATTTTAGTCTGCTGAGGTCTTAAGTGTCCTACGGCACCATGAATACTACAAAGGTGGTTACTTCACATCCGTTTTGTCTCCGTTAGTGTTGTGCTTAGGAGCGGTACAAAAAATTGTTACTTCACATCTGTCGCGCAACTACTGAAATTTGTCTCGACCACACTCCCAGAACAGGTGCTAAGCGCAACAATACTGTACCTGGTGTTGGGGTAGGGTTTTCCCTTGTCACTCTTTGTTCCCGCTTTCTGTTTCGAGACAAGACACCATGTAGTAATGACTGTCACACAATAAAACATTCATTTCTCTCAGAAAACTGTGTTGGGTATTTTTGGTTGCTTTCTTTTTGGTTTTTTGACTTTTCAGAAGCAAAATATCAAAAAAGAATTTTTAAGGCCCCCCCCTCCCCGAAAAAGGAAAAAGGAAGCTTGACAAATTCAGTGTTTGTCAAGGTACAAGACCATGAGGTAACACTTATCACAAGACAAGTTATCATGACCATGGGAACACTGAAACAGGGACAAAACCACGTGATCATGACCAACGCTGTCCCGGTACAAAACGAGTCAAGGAACAAAGAAGGATGTGAAGTAACCGCCAAAGTTTTATTTGGCATACATTTTCACAAACTGCAACCCCCTTTCAGATTCATATGAAACTCATATAGTCATTCAACCATTTACATCACCTGCCTCAAAAGGTCATTCCCCCTTCAGCCACCTTCTAGCCTCTACCAAATTAAAATTGGGGGTGGGGGTGGGAGGTGAAGATTCAAAACATCTGTGATTTCTGTAGAAACAGCAGAGAATGCCAGGATTATAATGTACAAAAAAAACTACCCACCTCTTAAAAGGAATCAAACTCCAGGAGAGTAACTAGCCCTTGGTCACAAAGAAAACTTGGAAGTCACTTAGGCTACAAAGTGAAGTTGGCAGAACCAACATGAACTTAGGGAAATGGGAATTTCACACTGAATGCACTCTGACAGTGTGGGCAAAAACAGGCAGCTTCATGCCCATGTGACAGTCTTTCAATATTGGCTAAAAAAATTCTACAATCTAGATTCGGACATTCAGCTATTGCAATTCCTGTCTGATTCTGTCCCTCCCTATGGCTCTACTGTGTGTGTCTGGGTGGTGTCGTTACAGTCATGACTGACTCTTTGTGACTCCATGTCCATGGAGTTTTCTTGGCAGGAATACTGGAGTGGTTTGCCAGTACCTACTACTCTCTTCAAAAAAACTGAAGCTCATAGGCTTAAACCCTGATACGCCTGGCAATTTAAATCAAAAGTTGGCCTTTGAAACTATCCAAAGAAGACTGTTGGATATTGACTTTCAGGAACTGTGGGGTGCTGCAAACAAGACCTGCTCTCCCCGGTTCTTCCACATACCATCTAAAATTGGTCATGCAGCTACCTCTCTCTCTATACTCAGTTGTCTTCAAAACCGGAGAGCATTTCCCCTTGCCAGGATGGGGCAGGCTCAGGGGAATACCACTTAATGCAAGATGCTGCTCCTGTGAGAAGGGTGCTTTGGAAACCCTAGTGCCCTTGGTTTTGCATTGCCAACTCCATCAGGATCTCCGGTCAAAGCATCTTGCTCCCATTTTACGAGCCCTGGAGGGGAAATCAGACCTAGACAAAATTCGTTTTCTGTTAACAGTAGACTGGACAGCCTCTATTGAATCAGTGGAAGACTTCCTCAGCACAATTGTGAGGAAAAGTAGCTCTGTATTTCACTGAGTTTTCATTAAATCTCAGCATCAAAATGCTTGTTTTACTTTGTCTGCTTTATTGTTATACTGTGTGCGCCAATAAAGGTTCTTCTTTTTCTTCTTCTTCTACTAGGACAGATTTTATGCTAGCTGTCCCAAATGCTCTTGCTATTTCCCATTATTGGGTGAAAATTATCCAATTTATTTATGAATTGTACTGTGGGATCTCTGACATGAACAAAGAAAAGAGGTATGATGTGATGGGCTGCAATCCACAAACCTGATGCTATCGCCATCCAGGGTGGATGAAAATCACTTTAAAAAATAAATAAAAAATAAATAAATAAATAAATTTGAGTTGTGAATTAAATCATGATTTAAATTTTAAAAATGATTCTTCATCAAAATAAAATCCTATTTTTAAAATTTAAATTGTGATTCAAATTGATTTGATTGAAACCAGAATCTCCCTGCTACCACCTCAGTATGCTGTTCATTTACATGTTTAGCATTCTTTTTTGATGCATTTTTTCATGATTTTATTATCTATTGTCTAGACGAGTCATTACGTCCTTGTTTGTAATGCACATATTTCTAAACTGCCCAGAGAAGACTGGTTACTGGGTGGTTTTCAAGTTCAATATAGAAATGCCAACAAATAAAAGCCAAAGATAGAGGGATGAGGTGAGAGAGGAAAGGTTTAAGGGCAAAAGCAAAAGGATCACAATGAATTCCAAAAATGTCTCACTGTACTAACACTTCATTCAATTCCTCACCCTGTTTTCAACAGCAGCCAGCAAAATGCCTCTGGCAGGTTCAGAAGTACGCCATTTCTGTGCCACCTCAATGTCCACCTTGCAGCCATCAGGGTTCAATACCATCCTACCACTGGATATAGGAAGTCCACTATAGGCATTATGGATAGTTAACAGATATGGACAGATCCACTCTCCCACTAATTTCAGTGGACTGAAATGCCAGCTATGGAAGATCACTCTACCATGTAACAAGACCAGAGAGAAAGCGAAAGAACAGAAAAGAACAACGACAAAAGTCAGTTAAAGTGGAAAAGCAGAAAAATAACAGCAGCATAATGGGAAAAAAGTGATGCAAAAGAAAAAAGGGGGGAACAAGTGAAACGGAAGGGGAAAAACACTGGTTGAAATCCAGTCTTAAGGTTCACTGAATGAATGGTGATTTTTCTGAGTCAATGGCTCTGTAACTTACATTGATTGAATGGGTCTACTCCAGCTGCAACTTACTACTGAATTTCAGTCATTATAATCTGATCCGTTGCATTTTGATCCAGAAGTCAGCCCCAAGGAATTGAATTGGGGTCACGAGATATCTGTACCAACGATCAAAAGTCAACAGAGGTTCGTTGCTCTTCCTGCGTCCCCACCACTCCGCATTTCCTTGCTCCTGTCTGCGTGAGGGGAGGGAGAAAAAAAGAGAGGAAAAAATGCAGGCTCACCTCCGAAGCCGCCCGTCATCGTCCTGATTCTTTCTCTTAAAGGGGCAGGAGGCAAAAAAAAAAAAAAAAAAACAGAAGGGAGGAGATCCCGGCACCCACCAGATTACATCCGGATCTGGGGATTTTCACCCTCCGAGAGCAGGTACATGAAAAGTGTGCTGGGACGCGCTTAGGTGGGCATGGTTGCACTTAATTTCCTGCAAACTCCGGAGCTGGTGGGGAAACAATTGTAAGCTCCGGAGCTGGCAGCCATTTGCGGCGGAGTTTAGGGGTTGTGTACAAATACCCAGAGATAATCCTTCTTGGTTGATAGAAGCATTATAGAAATGAAAAATACTGAAGTCTAGTTTCAGACTCCAACATATAGTGTGAGTCTCAGGCATGGGAAAGTTACTTTTTTTACTACAGTATATCTCCTGGAGTCCCCAACAAGTGTTGCCACTTGCCAACTGTCTATAAGGTCTATTTTTGCACTACAACTTCCATAATCCCCTTTTTTGTACTACATAAAAGCAAGATTTTTCTATGGATTTCCAAATCAACCTATATTAACAGCTCAGGGTGCAGTACAATCAATGGCCAGTCTCCTGTGGCTTTCAACTCAGGAGGAAAGTCTTGTCATTATATCCACAAGCCATAGTATCCACAATGAAAACATACGTGCCACTTGTGCAACATTCAAGCAACATGACCCCCATGCTACAGCAATTATGGAACCTTCCAATTCATGGAAGTTCGATAATTTATGGCCAATAAAATTCCCTTAAATACTTTAGTTCAAACACTTTAAAAATAGTTCAACAGATTTTAAACATTGTAACCTTTTAAGGAAAATAATAAGCAGAAAACTGAAAGGTTATGAAGACCAAACCGTGATTTTATGAAGGACCACATGCACAGGTGAATTGCTAGGTTTTGCCATGGTACTGAACCCAAGGCAATGCTGGTGCCAGTCGGGCCTCCAAAGGAGGGCATTACACAAATTGAGTGCTATAGCCCAGAACACACTCTCTCATACCTGTCTGTAATGTGCTACTGTTACTCATGGGAGCCTGCCTCCCGACACCTGCAAAGGTTCTAATGTAATTATTAGATGGGTACATATGAATTGTTTCCTCAAATTCCCTGGTGCAAAGACATCTGGAGCATTGAAAGTCATTATCTGTATCCAGAAGGACAAGATCAACGGTTACTGATTCTTTCAACCTAATGTCCAACCAATCACTCTATTAAACTAACAGGTTCCCACCACTCTTGCGGAGAAAGCCCACCGTTTTTTGCTCGAAAGAAACACTGATATGTTTACAAGCAATCTGCTATTGCATTCATAATTTACAGTTAATTTAAAATTGTGGTGGTGTCATTGGGCATAAACAAAAACAAACAGCAGTAATAATTCACTGAGTACTTGAACATGATAATAATCCCATCAATACTGACAAAGGGTCATATTAGATAAGCCGTGATGGTGAGGGTTGTGAGTCCATCATGCCTGCAGTAGGACATGGGGATTTAAGCAAACATTTAGCAGCTGTTCTGAAAAACCACAGTCCCACAGAAGCAACATCCATACACCCTAAAGTGGAATGTGGGCCACCAGCTGAAAACTGGTGGACAGGTGACCTCTAATTTCATATATCATATCTGCACAGATGTCTTCCTTATCACTGCCACAATAGGAGATACCAGAAGATGGCAAACCTTGTTTTATCAAGAGCATCTCCTGCTGTCTGTCAGGCAGCTAATATGATACTAAAAGTGTTGCTGTCTGTTGTGCATTTTTATTATTTATTTTGTTTTTGTCTTTTGACTTTGTGCACCACCTAGAGTTGTTCATACAAGCTGGCTGTATATAAATTGTAAATAAAAGCAAAAGCAAAAGCAAAGTGTTCTGCTTATATACCGCCCCATACCACTTTAAGTAGTCTCTGGGCGGTTTACAATTTTTAATTACAGTGTGCAGGCTACACATTGCCCCCCCCCCAGCAAGCTGGGTACTCATTTTACCGACCTTGGAAGGATGGAAGGCTGAGTGAACCTTGAGCCTGCTACCTGGGATTGAACCCCAGGTCGTGAACAAAGTTTTACCTGCAATACAGGCATTTAACCACTGCGCCACAAGGCTCTTAAAGTAAAGTAAATTAAAGTAAGTAAAAGCTGCCAAGATGCCCTAGACACATCCGATCTTGCTTGATTTCGGAAGCTAACCAAGGTCGGCCCTGGTTAGTACTTGGATGGGCGACCACCAGGGCATACCAGGTGCTGTAGGCGCCTGGAGTAGGAACTGGCAAGCCACTCCAGTACTCCTGCCAAGAAAACTCCATGGACATGGAGTCACGTAGAGTCGGTCACGACTGTAACGACACAACATACACACACAAAGTAAGTAAAAATAGGCCTTGTGGACACAACATTGTCTTAAGGCAGATTTTGAGACATTTTGTTCCAGACTGGTAGGCTTCCTTGCAAGCAAGTAGATTAAACCATCCAACCCTATTTATTTATTTTTGAGTATTTTTACCCAGCCTTTCTCCTTGGAAAAGGACCCAAGGCGGCTTACAGTAAAGAGAGACAATATACAATCCATTACAATTAAGATGTATTCAGTTTGAGAAACAGGGGTATCTTACAGCATTAGAAGGCAACATTAAAACTAACAATTGATAGCATAGTGACAATGCAATCATACAAGGAGAGATCTAAACACATAGTTATAAGTGGTTATAAACACAAAGTCTGTGTAGCCATGTATGGTAGATTCATAAAAAGGCACAGTAGGTAGTCCATCATTCAGGGAAAGCTTGCCTGAAGAGAAAGGTCTTTGCCTGTTTCCGGAAAGACAACAGAGATGGGGCAGTCCTGGCCTCTAGTGGGAGGGAGTTCCAGAGTCTGGGCGAAGCAGCCAAGAAGGCACTTCCATGTGTTCCCACCAGACGTACCTGTGAGGGAGGTAGGATGGAGAGAAGGGTCTCTCCTGATGACCTTAACACCCGAGTCAGTTCATACTGTGAAATTCGATCTTTGAGGTAGTTAGGACCCAGGTTGTATAGTGCTCTGTAAGTTAAGGTCAGCACTTTGAATTGTGCCCGATATTTACTCATTTATTTTAGAGTATTTTAACCCCGCCTTTCTCCTAGCTGATTGGCAGCCGGCGGAGCTGCTTTAGTAGGGGTGTAATGTGGTCTCTGTAATCCACCCCAGTCAGCAATTTGGCTGCTGAATTTTGGACCCATTGAAGTTTCCTGCGGCTTTTCATAGGAGGTCCCACATAGAGTGCATTACAGTAGTCCAGTTGAGACATCACTAGAGCATGAGTTACCATGGCCAGAGCAGGTTTGTCCAGGAATGGGCGTAACTGGCATACTGGCTTTAATTGTGCAAATGCGCTCCTGGCCACAGCTGTGACCTGGGCATCTAGGCTCCAAGAGCACCCCCAAGCTGTGCTACTCTTTTTTTCAATTGGAGGGTGAACCCATCCAGTACAGGTTGCATCCCTCTCCCTTGTTCTGTCTTTTGACCGACCAGCAGCACCTCTGTCTTGTCTGGGCTTAATTTCATTTTGTTCATCCTCGCCCAGTTCATTATTGAAGCTAAACACTCATGTAAAGTCAAAATAGCAGCTCCCTTAGAATCCAGAGGGGACGAGAAGTATAGTTGGGTGCCATCGGTATACTGGTGGCACTTAACCCCAAAACTCCTGATCATCTCCCCCAGTGGTTTCATATACTACTGAATATTATATCATACAATCACATTTCTGTTAAAAACCCAACAACGAAACACAGCTGTCAATGCAAATGATATCAAAATGCCTCTGGAGGAAAGGGAGGGAGGTTCTTCAGAGGTTGAGATGTGAGCTTCTTCAACTGTGCGCTTAGCTTCTTCTATGTTCATTGTCTCCTGTATCTAACTGCCTCCTGCCATCTCTTGTTCAGGGGGTTGCTGTCATAACTGGAAGGAGGAGGCCATATCTGAGTGCAAGGCCAAAAGAAACTCAGTCTAAATCTGGAAAGGCATGATGCAGCATGATGTCATGGAAGGAAGGGGGTCATATATGGAAACATTTCAGCAAATGTGACTGTTTTTAACCCTGGAATCCTTGCCATTTTACCAAGAAGTTTCATTTCTTGCCTTCCCAATAATATTAGTGTAAGAAACCAGAAACCAGAAAGTTTCAGAATTATTGTTACAACCATTCTCTCTCTCTCTCTCTCTCTCTCCATTGTGTATTTTGAAAAAGAACATCATACATTAGACAGGCAACATTCTGCAATCTGGGCAGAATCATACAAAATGGCTACAAGTTGTTGTGCATCCCCAACTAAGAACATCTTGGCCAATTCTTGGTTACGGTATTTAAGTGAATGTATTATTTATATTCAATAGTCAACTATTCAGCTAGCATTCTAGCTGCTCATAATTAAATACACTAGTCAATTAATTGATCCACTCTGTGTGTATTTGCATATGAGTGAAAAAACAGTGGGTCTTTTCGGGGGGGGGCATACTCTTGTTAAGAAGACCAGAGGAATTTCCCTATTGTGTGATACAAGCAAGGAATATTCCTTTTAAAAAATATTAAATGCTTGAGACTTCCTTTTTTCTTTTTTAGGGGTAATTAACTGTATTAAAGCTGATTTTACAAACATATGCTGCCTAATTGGTCAGGCATACCAGGCAAAACTATCTGAAAGTTGAGTCATAGCAACTGGACTTCATTTCTTGAGAGATTGAAATGTTTTGCTGCTCATCCAAACAAGCTGTTTACAAGCAATCTGCTATCACAGTTTGTTTGGATGAGCAACGAAACGTTTCCATCTCAAGAAAAGAAGTCCAGTTGCCATGATTCAACTTCCAGATAAACTCACCTGGATGACTGCGAATCTTCACAAACATAATCAGGAACTACATTAATTTTTTTAAAGTGTTTAAATGGGCGAATGTAACCAATGAATTAACTAAATACTGTTGCCAATATTGACAGGACGGCTAAGAAAAGTGACAAATAAAAGTACCTGGGCTGGGACTTTTCTAGGAAAGCTCCTTCTTCTCGTATAGAAGGCTGGCCCTGAGCCCTAGATTTGCAGTAGAAGTTATTTATTCTGTACATTTTGTGCTCTGACGTATGACAACCCTATGAATTAATATGACTACTGGAGGAAATCCAATCTGTACATTTCTAGGCATCTCTAGACAGGGAGTTCAATTCCAGGACCGATGGTTCTGGAGGGGAACATCTGATTTTTATATAGAAGGTGGCTTTAGGGTCTGGGTGCTCACCTCCACTGGTTCCAACCTGGCATTAGGACCCCATTAGCTCAGCAAAAGGGTTTTTTTTTTTTTTTGTGCGTATGATGTGGTTTACATTAACTTTTCTGCTTCCTCCCTTTTCTCTCATCTCTCTTGCTCATGGCACTTTAGAAACAGAAGCCTAAGAGCTAAAACTGAAAATCTAACATGGCTGCATTTCCACCCATATCCTTCTGAGAGTAGGGTAGTGAAGGCGTTTGCCCCAGGTTTACCCATGGTGGAGGTTCTTGCAACATTTACAACATAGTTTAACTGGGAAGGGACATCGTAAATAAAGAAACACCCCACCAACTTTCTCAGAAAAAAAGACAATATATTTACTTCAGTGTATCTTTGAGATGAACTGAGGGGAGAACAACAAGCACGTTTTAGGTCAGCAGAAGTAAAGAAGGTTGTTGACCGATATTAAAATTTTCTTCACATGTTTTACCTGTTCTTCCCACCTGCCTGCCATAGCTAATAACACCTGAGGTAGGATGTTTAAATGAGTAAAAGAAAATATATGGATGGGGTACAGGGGGATTCAGCATCAGTTTTGAGGCTGCTTGTCCTGTCAGGCTATGTTCTGGAACAAGAGGGGGCCACTTGGAGATTTGAGTCACAAGATCGCCCTTGTCATTTCCCTCCCTCAATTTGTAAACCAACTTTTGGCCTCTTCAGAACTTGTCGATGGAATATAGCTGCCTGAGGAAGGGCAGCAAGCGGCAACCTGCACAAATCAAGGTAGGATGTGGTCACACAGGGATAAAACTTGCATTTCGGAACACTAGTGGCATAGTCTTTGTGCAAGTTATTGACAACAATGACAACCCAATCCATGTTCAAACAACTACCTACATTTCAGAACCAGGTTGGAACCATCAATCCAATGGACAGAAGAGTTGCTTTAAGGGAGACTACAACCAAAAAAGTGAGGCTTTCTGGTTTTTCCCACCATCTGATGGCACCCTTATTATAGGGGCACTTGAGATAAAAGTACCAAAATGCTGCCAGTGTGTTCTTTCTGGGTAAAAAAAACATACTAACAAGTAACTAAAACGTGTTGCCCTTGCATGAGATTCCAAATCTGCTGCTTCATACCACTGTTGTTCTGGGCTACTAAGTCATTTCTAGTTTATGGTGTGTGTGTGTTGTGTCGTTGCAGTCGTGACCGACTCTTTGTGACTCCATGTCTATGGAGTTTTCTTGGCAGGAATACTGGAGTGGTTTGCCAGTTCCTACTCCAGGCACCTACAGCATCTGGTATTCCCTGGTGGTCTCCCATCCAAGTACCAACCCGGGCCGACCCTGCTTAGCTTCTGAAATAAGGCGAAGTCAGATGTGCTTACTGAAGTTTATGGTGATCCTATGAATTTGTTACCCCCAAAAGATCCTGCCCTTTTGCCGATTCAAGGGCTGTAGCTTCCTTCATTGACTCAATCCACCTCTTATTTGGTCAATACATTAGATACCTAACAGTAGGACCAGCTCAGGAGACAGATCTACATTAGAGTTTGACATTGCTTTAACTGTCATGACTCCATCCTGTGGACTCTTGGTATTTGTAGTTTAGTGAAGTATTGTATGTTGAATTATCTGCTGGAAAACTCGTGTTCGTTCTGCGGATGGACAGCAAGGAATTCTCAGTTTTTCCCCAAACTACAAACCCCGGGATTCTGTAGCATGCAACCATGACAGTTGAAGTAATATCCAATTGATTATATAACAGTCCAAAGACGGTTGTCTGAATATACCTCCTTCTCATCTGCAAACCCTTCTTTAAGACTCTGAGGTCTACGATTTTGTTACTCAGTTGTTACTCAAAGAAGAAATGAAGCAATGCTCTTTCTCTGGGGAAATTCAATCTAATTTTATGTCTTTCAGGACTAGGGCCTAACAATGAAAACAGATACCAAGAGTGAGAAATAAATTCCCCTATCTCTACTGTTTTGTGTGTAATAGAATAAGTATAGGTAGTTATCAGAAACACTCTCTTTTAAATTGAAAAAATATTTCTATTTATCTGTGTCTCTGTTTCAGGTGATGACAATCGAAAAATTATATTTGGCCACAACTTGGAAGATCTTCTAGATGCACTAAGTGGTCAAGGCTGTCCCTTCCACCCTTGTGAATGCCAAGCCTCACAGTAAATGTGAAGGAAACTTCTGTCACATTCTCTTGAGGTCTGAAGAAGTAGGCAAGTCCACAAAAGTTCACATTAAAATATAGCAGTTAGATTCTCAGTGCCATTATGTTTTTGTTATCTTTATTTTTAAATGTTTGTTTTGTTTTCGCCCGACACACCAAATGGGGTCTTCGGAGAACTACTATCCCTGAAGGTAACATTTTGAATATTTGCCTATTGTGTGTGGAAAACATGACCCTTTATTTGCCTTTTTTTGCATTTCCTGGCACTCTTATAAGAGAACACTACCTAGAAATGTTCTCTTATCTTAAAATGCTTTTGCTCTTAAAATAATTAAGTGTGCAGTGGCACCTCAGTGTTTAACACCAATGTTTTTGGTGGGCTCATACCCATTTTATGAGGCACATGGACTGTCATGTAGGATTTTAGGGATAGCTATTTGGCCACTGGTTGGAACATAGGCACTGAGGTAATTCTATTTTCACAGTGAAAATTACATTATTAACATCAGCCATTCATGAAACTGTTGCCGAGATCACAAACATCCTGGCAGTAGGTAAACCAGGCAGTACATACAGTGTAAGAATCTGTTATCTTCTTTCAAAATGTGGTGAAGTTTTAAAATGGCTCCCTTGCATTGAGAAATACCACAAGACAGAGTCTCTGTGGTGCTTTTCATGCCAAGGGTGGAAATGCAAAAGTTACGCCGGCAAACCTTTTTTAATTTTCCTTGAAATTTATAGGGAAAGAAAGAAGGTAGAACACAACTAGCCTAGTTATATGTTATGTCTTGAAAATGAAGCTGAGATAGTAGTGAGACGCCCCAACCCCACCCCTGAGCCTTCGTGTCCTGAAGTGGGAAAGACAGGCTTGGTAGCTGAATCTCAGTTCAGCACAGCTGCCTCCATTGCAGCCGGCGAGGTTTCGAGGGACGCAGAACAGGCTGCGTGCAGTGCTGACAGAGACGTCCTCCAAGATGCCTCATGGTCAGTGGTTGACCCCCGCAGCGTCGACCACCAGGCCAAGTCAGCATTAATGCACAGAATTAATATAGGTGTGCTGCTCTGAGCTCATTGGAGGAAGGGTGGATACAAAGAGTCAGAATAACTTAAAATATAAATATTGTGCACAGCCCTGTACAACCTGATACTTTTAAAAATAATCATGAGGACAATAACGGTTAATAATCCATAGAAGTAAAAAAAAAAGTGGGTTGAGCCGTGTGACCAAAAAACAAAACAAAACACAAATTCAAAAATGGGTTAATAATGTAGCTTTATGTAAATTGGCTCAATCCTAATCAGGGTTCCACTTGTAAAATAAAGTGCGCTTGTAACTCATGGGGTGGTATAGAAATTTAAGAAATAAATTTAAGATACTGTATCAGTATTCTAAAATTACAAGAAGAAATCTTACAATGATGCAATTATTATACTTTCCCCACCCCCATAAAGGTCTCTGTCATCTATATTGTGAGTGATATCTGGGGCTTTGTAACAGGAATACTCTTCCTGTTGGCTACCGCAAACTTTTATTTCCTAAGCAAAGCTTGGAGATTTCACTTTTTGGCACAACAACTCCCATTTTCACACTGCCAGCCTGGCTACAGTGCTTGGGGGGATAATGGAAGATACAACCCAAAAATATTTTCCACCTTCTTCCCCCTATAGCTACCTGTCTCACCTGCTCCTTGTGGACCTTAATGTTAAAAACTGTGACAACTAAGGAGGCAAAAAGAGTTGTCGCCAGCAACCATCCTTGTTTCCCTGTGACCCCTTTCTTCTGGAACAAATTTCCAAATGAGGTTCATCAGGCACCACCCCTCTCAGATTGCAGGAAATTAGTAAAAACACGATTATTTAAAGCTGCTTTTTATTAGAACTTTTAACCACTGACCTGAGACCCCCAAATTTGTTTTAAATGTATTCAATTCTATTTAAATGCATTTTTAAGCCAGTGACAGGGTTTTGTTTATTTTATTTATTGTACAATGTAATTTGATATTGTTGATTATAATTGGATGTTGTTGCACATACAGAGTGGCCTAGAGAATTCTATCATCTCTGGCCTAATGTGTTTGCATGACTGGTACACAGAATCATTTTTAGAACATGTGGCTCATGAAGACTATATCAGTCGGGCTGTCAGCACATTCAGTATCATTTAGTCAGCAAATCACCTTTCTGCCAAGCAATTTGCAGTACAATCCTAAATAATTCTCTTCAGAAATATTTCTTATTCAGTCCATTGGTAAGTGGGTATAGGATTTCAGATCAGGTTACTTTATTTCTTATCAGTGGACTACAATTTTTTAAAATGTCATGGAGATATTGAAAGGAAGTATAAAGCAACATATACTTTAAGAAAATGCAACGTCTGCTTTTATTGTATTTTCTTGATAAGGAGATGTGTAATAGTTTCAATTTAAATCCTTTTAATATTAGGCACACCAACTAAACTTGATTCTACTACTTATAAATTAATTAAAACCTATTTTCTTAAGGACAGAAAGGAGGGAAACTAATTTATAATTAAGATTTCATTTGTTGGAATCAACTAATACGAATTTTAGTTATCCGGTGGTTTCTATTTTTCGAACATCAGTTTTCATCAGTTCAACAGTTGAAACGTTCTCTCCCTGTGTTAGAAAGACAGAAAGCGGAAGAGTACAGAGCACGATTTAAAACATAAACAAGGACGTTATGATAGCTTTTACATTTGCTTGTAGGTGGAAGGCTTTAGAGGTGGCAAAGGGGGCAGACCGGTCAAACCCACCAAACATTGTTTCAGTATGATAAGTTAATCATACTCAACTGGAAGCCACAATTTAGTACAAGCAGGAACTTCCCTTTTTATTTTTTTTATTTTTAAAAATCATTTATAGCATTTCTCTCTATTGCCACACCACTACTCTGGGTGGTTTACAACAGTTTATACCCTCCACTCCTGTAATGAAGACAAACACATGACAAAAAGACTCCTAGAGGTGACAAAAAAATGTGATGTGTCTGTTATTGGGGGGTGGGGGTTATTCTTGAAAGACTCCTTGGAAAGCAGGACATTTTAACTCCTAGCACGGTTTTACCTTTCTTTTTTTGGCTCCTGCTGCACCATGGAGGGTGGGGGTGATTAGTCTGTAGCAAAGGGGTAGCAAGTCCCCAGCAGTCAAGTTTTCCTGGCATATACAACATACAAATTTGATGCATCCTAAAGTCGAATTAAGCCTGCCACTCCAATAGAGAAGCACAGTGGACCCTCGTATAACAAACGGTTTTTATAACATAAAATCTGTACAACATAAAAAATTCCAGAGATAGGGGAAATTTGCTTAATAGAATTGCCTATGGAGTTAATCCATACAACATAAAAATAGTTGTGATTAGGAATCAATCCATTTTCAGTGCATTCCTATGGGAAATTTGTACAAATGAAAATTTGCTTAACATAATTTCATTTCATTAATTCCTTTATACAAGGTACCACTATACCCTGGAACCTTCCTCCTCTCATATATCCTCCCAACAGCTTCCTCATGTAGGTAAGCAGTCTCCAAGTTAGGAGATAAAGCTTGCCTTGAACTCCCAAACTTCCACAGCCCAAGAGTTACTCAGAAACATACCCATCAGAACTTGGCACTCCTGTTTCCAAGGCTCCCACGTTTGCCCTGGGATTGAGGAGTGGGGGTGAGGAAGAATGGAGAAAATAAGACCTTTGAACAAGCACAGGCCACCTGCCATTGAAAAGCACAATCTCTCATGCAAGAAGCAGCAGAAGGGGGTTCAAAGCAAGCTGGGAAAACTTTTAGGAGGTCTGTCAAACAGCAATAGATGGTCATTCTCCAAACAAAACTGGGGTGCTCTTTTTTCCCCTTGTTCGCCCTTTGTGGCTGACACCCCAGGCTCCCAGACATGACTCTAAGCACCCCACCGCCAATCCTAGGCAGAATCCCCAAGAGCCTACAGTCTGTTTCTATAGGTAAATTGTATGCTGCCATAACAGAGCACCAGTGTGGCACAGCGGGTGTGTTCAAGTTGCTGCGGCTGTTTACATCCAAAACCTAAGTCCTGACAGGCGGTGTGGTCCAGTGGTTAGAATGTTCGGCTAGGGAGATTTGGTCTCAAATCCCCATTGAGGCAGGAAGACCTACAACAGGTCAGAGACCGACCTACCCCCTCAAGGCTGTTCTGAGGATAAGGTGGGAATTGGACAGACAGCTATGCCGCCTTGAGTTCTTAGGAAGAACGGCGGCGTACACATAAAATAAAAGCAAAATAAACATTCAACAACTGTTGCTCCGATTGACACGATCCCCGGCCAACAAAGTCCACGCGCCTACTTCTCCGGAGGCACTTCCTTCCCCGCCCAGCAAGTTCGGCGCGCACTTTCGATCAAGACTGCTTCTCCTTCGACTCGATCCCACTGCCCCTGAACCCGGATCTCTCCCCCCCCACACACACACCCAGGCGCCCCAATCCGTACATTCCCTTGCTAGGATACCCAGGACACACACACGCATACACCACCCCGTCCATTCAAACGAACGCGCCTCGCTCCAGCCCTCCCACCGCCGGCCTGCGCGTCTGTGCGTGTCCGTCTCACCTGCCCTGTTTGGTGATGATCATTTCCGTCTGGTGCTTGTGGAACTTCGCCCAGAGAGGATAGTTGTTGAGGACCACTTGGATCTTCCCGGAGACCTGGTAGCCCGGCACTGGATAGAGGGGGGCCCGCGGAAACACGTGCGGGACGGCCGCCGTGTAGCAGCCTTCCCCACCGGGCGCGTTCGGGTACATGTCCGCGGCGCTTGGGTAGATCTCGCCCGGGGCGGCGGACACCGCGTAGCCGGGGTTCCCGGCAGGACCGGCCGTCGAAGGCGCAGGCACGGGCTGGGGCCGGTAGGAAGTGCAGCTGTTCACGGCCGGCCCCAAATACCTGCCCGATGGGGCGGCAGGGTTGACCCCGAAGCCTCCCTGCCCCATCGGTCCGCCGTAGGTCAGCCCCAAAGGAGGATTGCCGCCGCCGCCGCCGCCGCCGCCGCCGCTCTCTTGCAGGGGAGGCTCGGGGTAGTAGAAGCGCTCCGGGTGGGCGCCGGTTTTCATCTCGCCGCCGGGTTCCTTGGTGGCGGCGCCTTGCAGGTCGGGGGGCTCCTTGCCGAAACTTTGGCTCTCTGCCCCGTTCAGCATGGTGAGGGCCGCGGCGGTGGGCTTGCTGGCTCCTCCGGCGAGGGAATCCAAGGCGCCCATTGAAGAGAGCCTCGAGGGACGGGGGGGGGGGTCCGGAAGAGCCCGGCGTGGGAGGGTGGGGTGGGGGTGAGGAGGTGGGGGGTGAAGCGGGAGGGAGTTGGCAGCGCAACAGAAGAGGGTTGGTGGAGTTGTTTTTTTTTTAAGGCGAAGACTTTCGGGGGGTGAGTCAGAGGACCATCGGGACGGCGAAAGCGGGGCGCGCCCCTCCAAGCGCAAGCAGCCCCGCCGGCCCAATGCCCTTCCTTCTCACCGCGTGGCCACGTTACTTTCGTTCTCCCGGCTCTTCTCAAACGCCGAGCCTTCTCCCGGAACGTGGTGGAGCTAGACACACGGGGGGAAGTTTTTCGCCCTGTTGCTGGTGCCGCCGCCGCCGCCGGTGCATGATGGTCTCGGGTTCAAGATCTGAGCGGGGGGGGGGGGAGAGGGAGGGAAGAGAGGCGGAAGGGTTGGCAGGGGTGGGTTGGGCGGCTGCTTGTCAAGATCACAGCTGCTCACGCCCGATTTCGGGCCGACTTTTTCCCCAAAGGGTCCGCGGGTCTCGTTTTGCGCGCTCCTCGCCTCCGCTCCTCCGGCACCCCATCCTCCTCGCCGCTTGCGAGAACGGCGCTCCCCGACCTGCCCTCCTCCTATTAAAAGAACAGCGCGGCGGATCTCGGGTCGGCTTCACTCCCATTGGCTGGCGGGAGTTTGTAAGACACGCCCCCTTCCCTCTTGCGCTTCGGAGCGGCCAGAGGACCGGCATCGCTAGGCGCGCGTCCCAGCTGACAACTCACCCAAAATCAATTTCAGTTCAGTCGAGTTCTGAATAGGAAGTGTCCACTTAAATATCGATCACGCTGAGGCCACGGGTCGACTTGGCCGACGGTGGCAGGAAGACACCAGCCGCGGTTTTCCTAAAACAAAACCCTTGTACATTTTAAGTTCCATACTTAAAACCCTCCATCCTACTCAGAGATGGACTGTGAAGCCCTGGTCCCTGGCCTGGGAGGGCGCACAGCTGCCCACCAAAGAGGAGAGTCCAAAAATATTGGCAGCTGCACTGCAGTGGGACAAGCAAGTGATAGAGGCAGAGGAAATGATGGTGAGGATGATGCCTGGTGCTTTCACACCATCCTCTTCAACTTGCTTTTATTGCTGGTGATGGTTAAAGGATGATTCCCTTTAAACCCTGAGCTCATCAAAGAAAAGACAGCATCCACTGTAAAGGTAATTGCTGCCTAATTAACTGGGAGGGGAAAGCCCTGGTTCCACTGCATCCCCGTTTTTGCGTGCTACATTATGGCATCCTTGTTCGAAACTGGGAAAGGAAGCATGAGTGACTGGACACCATGAAAGGAAGCTAAGTGTGGTTCTCTGGATAAAGCTGATTTACAATCCCCAGCATTCTTTAGCATCAGTTTTGCTGGCAATGAGGGTTTGAATTACAGTCCAACCATGAGCAGGGTGGTAGCTTGTCTATAAGGGAAAGGGAGACACCAACTCACCCCACACTCATGATATATCAACTAGCT
Organism: Phrynocephalus versicolor; assembly: GCA_023846285.1. Lineage (NCBI taxonomy): Eukaryota > Metazoa > Chordata > Lepidosauria > Squamata > Agamidae > Phrynocephalus > Phrynocephalus versicolor. Next base: position 11,498,788 of record JAHTLZ010000111.1, on the reverse strand, counting down.
TAATCCTGCCTATTCAGAATCAATCTGTTTGCCTCTCTTTCTGTCTCTAATTTAGAACAACAGGGAACATATGCAAGGCTGTTATTTGTGGATTATAGCTCTGCTTTTAATACAATTCTACCTAATAGGTTGTTTTTCAAAATGGCCAATTTGGGTATACATCAGAAGATTTGTTTGTGGGTAAGGAATTTTCTGACTGATAGGCCACAGTCAGTAAGGATGGGATCCCACCATTCTTCTACTCTTGTATTAAGTACAGGAGCTCCTCAGGGTTGTGTGCTAAGCCCCTTCCTCTACTCCTTGTACACACATGATTGCACCCCACTGTATAACTCTAACACAATCATCAAATTTGCAGATGATACAACAGTGGTGGGGCTCATTAGTAAGAACGATGAGTCTGCTTATAGGAAAGAAGTACAAGGGTTGACTCAGTGGTGTAAAGAAAACAATCTTATACTTAACACCAAAAAAGCTAAAGAACTTATAATTGATTTCAGGAGGAAGAAAGATGTACATTTACCATTGTACATAAATGGTGAGGAGGTGGAGAGGGTTGGTAGCTTTAAATATCTGGGCACTTACATCTCAGAGGACCTCTCATGGACTGCAAACACCAATATGGTTGTGAAGAAGGCACAGAAGAGGCTGTATTTCCTGAGAATGCCCAGGAAGATGAATTTATCTCAGCATCTACTTCTGTCTTACTATCACAGCACCATTGAGAGTGTCCTAACTTATGGCATGCTATCATGGTATGGGAGCAGCTCTGTAGTGGACAAAAAAGCTCTACAGAGAATAATTAAAATTGCCCAGAATGTTACCGGGCTTCAGCTACCAACCCTGGATGACATCTTCACATCTCGCTGTTTGAGGAAGTCACACAACATTCTGAGGGACTCTACTCATCCTGCTCACAATTTCTTTGAACTGTTGCCTTCTGGTGGCAGAAGATACAGAACAATTAAAACTCGGACCACACGTCTTCTGAACAGTTTTTATCCCAGAGCTATAATTGCACTTAATAATGAACTCAAGAACCACCAGTAGTGAGCACTTGGATAGGATTACCTAGCCTGTTGTGTAGATGCTTGTGTTTTTAGGGGGGTGGGTGGGTGGGGGAGTGTTCAGGGATTTTTGTGTGTGTGTGTTGAAGGGTTTTTGTTTTTGTTTTTAATGTGTGTGAGAGTGTTTGGAGATTTGTGTGTGTGTGTGTTGAATCTGGTCTCTGGGTGTCTGAATTTCGTTGTATGTGTATACTGTGTATATACACACAATGACAATAAATTATTATTATTAATACCCATGTTTGCCCCTAATTCTACCCAACATTGGTTGCTGTGTCTCCTCCTCCACCTAATGCCATGGGTACCATCTGCCACTGTCTAGAGGGCTGCACCATACCCACCTCTGCTCTTCAAATTAACTACATAAAGAACCATCACACAATTAACTGACCAATCTGGTGTTCCAGGTCAGATGGAGAAATCACTATTTTGCATTCTTGTGCATACAGTATTTGAATATGCAATTTTCCTTACCACCACCATAGAATACTTAAGCTTTGTGCAATTCTCTTATATTAAGGACCAATTGATTAGTTGTGTTTTGAAATGGTGTTATCTCAGATACAGCACCATTGTTGTATTTATCTCACACCTTCATTCAACAGGCTCAGGAACCCATGGCTGTCTCCTGATTCATAGTCAGTTCTGTTTATCCCATAGCCTACTGTGATGCAGGCCTTAAACACTGTTCAATAAGTTTCATGACTGATTGGGGATTTGACCCTGTGTCTTCTTCCTCCTAGTTAATTATGCTGTAGATACCTTGAGGGAGTGCCACCATGTCACCCAGGTCAGTGAGGACTTAAAGACTTGATCTCTCCAGTCCTAGTTCAGCAGTGTGTACAAAGACACTACATTGGCTTTCACACTGATTCTGTCATCTCAAGTGAGAATGGGGACAATCATGTGGTCAGATTTCTGTGGCCTCTAATCGAAACAATAGATATTAGACAAAACTAGCTTTGCTTCTCAACACTGTAGGATCAGATGTTCCTCAACCACTCAGTGAGACCAGATTCTTGGTCCCTGGGAGTTTGGGGAGCATAGCAACACCATTCCTACCCACATTGCCAGGACTCTTGCTCAGCTGCATGGACTCTCCCCTTATGGTATCCTAGGCTTCACATGTTACCCAGCAGTGCATCTATCACACTGTAATCAGCGTCATGAAAAAGCCAGTCTGCAGAACACACCTCATGCATTCATTGGAAGAGTCAGGAAGAGAGATGGGCATGAACTGATGGTTCACCGGTGAAGCACGTTTCTTTTCCCATCCAAATAGCTGATCTGTGGATTGGTGCTCTGCCCCCTCCAGTGGGTGTCCATTCAGCAGCAATTCCCTGGCCCACCTCCTCTAGGAGCTGCTGCTGGATGGGGGCCGGTCGGTGGGGGCAGAGCCCTGAACCACAGATCAGCTGTTCAGCCAGTCAGGTCAAGAATAATGACTGTAAAACTGCAGGCATATGTTATATACCTAAAGGAAGAGTTGGCATAAGCTTTGTACAATGTTCCTCTCTCATATTGCCCTACTTCACAGGGGTCTTATGATAATATAGTGAGGATGGAGAGAGTCATTTATACCCTGCCTTAATCTCATCAGAGGAAAGGGGACACATAAATGTAGCAAATAAATGGACAAATCACAGCTAAGCAGCAGGAGTGGTTTGAACGCCAATGGAGTTATACCGGCACATAAGCAGTGCTGTTGCCAATCTTGAATCTGGGGTACAGTAGTGTTCTCAGGAGGAGCTGTTCCTTTTCTTCAGCAGATCAGTCAGTGTTTTTTGTGTGTGTGTGTGTGTTTGTGTGCAAAAGGAACTCAGCATCAAGTTGAGAAAGAATATTTAGAATGGCTTTCCAGCGCACAGATTTGCTGGTTCAAGCATTTTATTTTCTCTAAAAATCAAATGATAATCCAAGTACATTGCTATCAGTCATCCTCTGTAGGTAGCAGAGTTGACAGTAAGGAAGAGTCAGACCCAAAGAGAAGGGCTGGCAAGGAAAACTCCCGTCTACTTGGCAAGGTTTTTCAAACAAGGCACATCTCTCTCAAAAATCAGCTTTCATAAGAGGTTGAGTTTGAAATGCTGATTTTAAAACTCCTTGACAGGGATCTTTTGAGAATTCTTTAAAAAAGAGTTCACTGCTTTAATCTGAATGACATCCAGACACATAGAACCAGAATTCAGTTGAATATTTACAGGGGTCCTGTAAATGAAATGGCTTAACTTGGAATGGTGAATAGGCACTAATTTGTAAGTTTAGTTAAAAACCTTTAGTTTTTATTTGTTTGTTTGTTTGTTTGTTTTTGCTTTTGTTCCACCATTTTGCCGAATATTCTATCTCTTTTACTGGTTTTGTTGTTTTGTGTATCTGACATTTGTTTTTATTGTTGTTGTTAACCACCCAGAGTTCCCTTGGGAAGACAGGTGGTATAAAAAGTTTAAATAAATAAATAAATAAATAAATAAATAAATAAATAAATAAATAAATCCCCAATTAAATTTTCAACAGTCTGCCAGGTCACACAACTAGTGTGTGACTATGAATGTACTCAAAGACTTATAATTAGTGGCCAAGTTATACTGTTGCATTCATGCACGTGTAGCTGTTCAATTTGAATTATTGCCACATACACACTTTTACAAAACAACACACACACACACACACACACACACACACACACACACACACACACACCACCCAGCACATTTAGGGGATTCCTCACCATCTCTGTCGCCTGCATAAACCACAGATACATTAACACAGGGGAAGCAGGATGTTATTATTACATTTTCATTTGTATAGAGCTGCATTCCATGGGAATAATAGGCCCTATTGCTAATTGGGGTTCTGCCTGTCAACAGCCCACTTCTTTAAATTGCCTTCAGTACTCCATGTTATTGAAAGAGGGTTGAATGAATTTTGTGCAGAGAGAAGAAGAGAAACAATGGTGTTGTAAAACATTGACCTTTAGTAGGTATATAATATAGATCACTCAACCATGAAACTCTCTAGGGGAGCTTGGTTCAGGTATATCCTTCAGTTTGACCTACTCGCAGGGCTGGCGCCAGAAAAACTGAAGAGGAAAACTGTTTTTGCCACTTTAAACTCACTGGTGGAAGGGAGGGATATAACTGTAACAAAGAAATAAAGTTTTAAAATTGTCCAACATGACAAAAAGTTTTGCCTAGAACATTCCCCCACCCTTCTGTAGCAACTCTGTGTGTGCTTTTGTCTCTCTGCACAGGGCACTGAACAGTTTCATTTCCCTTTTTTCATTCTTGTTCAGACTGAGGTTGCCACCAGATTGAGAGTTTACTACTGGCAAAATGCTTTGGATGAGAAGCCTCTTCAGTTGGCTTGGAAAAAGAGGAAAAAAGGATTTGGGAACCAGTGATTTGAATCTCCCTCCTAGAAAGCTACTGTACTGGGCTTGTGAGGTCATAGAATGTGCTACTGGTTAGATTTTTTTTTTTACAAAGGATAGTTTTGGGGGCTAAAAGAAAAAAGAAAAAAATATATTGTACAAAATCAAAAACAATAACATGCCATCAATTCAGTTCTGCTTTACGGTGACCCTTTTTCAGGGTACGCTCTGAGACTGGGTAGTTAGCCCAAAGCTACACAGGCTGCCTCTTCTCTTACAAAGTACTCTCAGTGGGGAATCAAACTTCCAACCTCTGGCTTCATGGTTAGGGCCCTAACTCATTGAACCAGCCAGGTCCTCTAATATTGTTATAATATCCTTTCCGCTCTGGCAGGGCTGTTTCCAGCTTAGACGTTGTTGAACTTATTGGAACAGAGATCAGAAGAGAAATAGAAAAGTCCAGAAACCATCCTGATCAATGTTCAAGGTATCAAGACCAAAAACAAAAAACAAAAACAAAAAAAAGAGTAACTTTCCCAAAGTAATGCCCCAGCTGGACATACCATTGAGGCTGACCAGGGTTTATGCAAACAGGTTTCGCTCTCCCCCCCCCCCCCTTACTACTGTTTGATCACTCGGCCTGTCAATACTCAGGGATGACGTTTGGGGGCTTGGGGTGAAGGGAAGGAATGCCAGCCAGGTCTAACAACTGGGAGTATTTTAAAGGCTTTGACTTTGAAAAAAAAATTGCAATCACCTGCTTTATCTTCTAAGGTTAGGCCAGGAAATTATTGCAGACATCACCAAATCGCCAGCAGGAAGGGCTGTCTGGGTCTATGTAAGCTATGGGATACCCCCTGTGAGGTGGTGTGTAGAACAGGCTCACTTGATGGGCCCGGTGGCCCTCCTTGCTACCACCATCACCACCCACTGCCTCAAGGGATTGTGTATTGTGCTATCAGACAGTGCTAAGCAGCGTCTGAGACCATTCACAACCTTGATGGTTTGGCAGTATTTTTCCCCCTTTCCTCAGCTATGCAAAATCTCTTTCCGGCTTCCTGCAAGTTCCTCTGTCAGGTTCCAGGATCCGGGGCATTGGTGGGGGGAGAGAAAAACAAAAAAATAAGATAGGAGGCAATAAAATAGCTTTTTCATTCTGGAAGTTTGCAAGAGGATGTGTAAAATCAGCCAGAAACAGTGGGCAGCAAAAAACAGAACTAAGAAACCAAAGACAATACATTAGAACGGATCAGAAGGTATTATGAAACAGGCACCTACACCTATGTTGATTGTATATACATTTGTTTGCTCTTGTCCTGTTTTCATCTCTGATAAAACAAACGGTCTAGTTCTTTGGAGCACAATGCAAACTGGCACGACCTGTTTATCAGGAAGGACAATGGCCTGGGATGATATGTATCACCCTTCAGTTCTAAACATTCATGTTCTTCAGACTCCAAGTGATTAAATCCTGGACATTTCTCCATTATTATTTACATCTATAAGTCTAAAACAATATACAATTTCATGCCCAAGTTCAGTGCTCTTGTTAAGTGCCATCACTTTTGAACATTTATAGCTGTGATGGAGGGACACATCTCTACATAGGTGAAGGGTGCCTTTTCTTCATCAAGAAGTCACGAGAGCCTCTGCGCTTCTAGTATCGCAGAACAAATATTTAAACAATAAGCCTGGGCCTCCAGGTGTGTTGAAAACAGTGTGTTTTGTTCTCTTTTTCTTTTCCAAATCCTACTAGGAATTGATAGCTATGTTTAAATATTTGAAAGGATGTCATATTGAAGAGGGAACAGGTTTGTTTTCCATGGCTTCAGAGACTAGGACTCGGGGCAATGGTTTCAAACTATAGGAAAAGAGATTCCATTTGAACATTAGGAAGAACTTCATGACAGTTAGAGCTGTTCGGCAGTGGAATATGCTGCCACAAAGGAGGGTGGTGGAGTCTCCTTCTTTGGAGGTTTTTTAAGCAGAGGCTGGATGGCCATCTGTTGGAAATATTGTGATGGGGTTCCTGCATGACAGGGGGTTGGACTGGATGGCCCTTGAGGTCTCTTCCAACTCTAGGATTCTATGATTCTATGAGTATTCACACTGCAGCTCCATCTATACATAACATTGTTCTTTCGCAGTGGCCAGGGTTTGGTTTGATGAGTGTAAAGGAGGATTTCTGTGAAAAGCAGGACTTGTCAAGGGTTAGCCAGGTTAACCTGTTAGGTATCTGGCTGAGGAGCCAGAGGTTAGGAGTTTGATAATCTATTGTGCAGTACCTCCTTGACACAGACTGCATTTGATGATTCACAGGGTCTTTTCCCACTCTGCAGTTTTAAGAGGAGAAGGAGTATTTGAGGCATTTTGCAATGGGGCTGGGCAGTTCTTGATCCTATATCTGCAACAGCAGGAAAATGACCGCTTCAACTATAGATGTGGACTTGTGGCATTGGGACAAAATTTTTATGCCACCCACAGTACTTGGAAGCTGCTAGTTATTTGAGAGCAATTAGAGAGTAATTGCATTACATTTCAAAAGCAACGGAACAAGTAAGTTACAAAGATGCATTTTGATAAAAGAACATTTTCGAGCTGTTTTTTGAAAGGGGATTTTAAGCCCTTTTTGCAGGCCTTTTGACATGAATTTTACAAGTCTTCTGCCATTCTCTTGTCACACCTAAGCAACTAGAGAAATATTGTTTTGTTATTTTATTGTGTATACATCTTTACAAATACTTTCAAGATGTATTATCAGAATTGGCCACTAGAAAGAATCAAAGAGTATTTCCCTATATTTCCCCAGCATATTGACAAAAATAACTAAATAAGTTGAAGGGAGCTAGGGTAAAAAGTGTTATGCAAATTAATGAGTAATGCCGTAAGTTCATTTTAAAAATGTTATTCCAAGCTCTGGTGCAGAAGGGCTACCATTCTCTTGTGTAATTCATTTTAATTAAGAATAAGCAAGAAAAAGTCCTGCTAGATTATGTCCATTTCGTCAGGGATCTTTGCATTCCTCTTCTTCTAAATGTTATATTTTGCAGATTACTAAATGCAGCTGCTGCAAATCACTATGCTGCATACATTTAAGCTTTAATTGGATGGCCAAAGACTGTACCTTTTGTTTCGCATTGCAAAATGACCCGTGGTGATTGCATTCCTCTTTTTATTCCTCAGTTGGATACCTGCCGAATGAGAATAGCACTTCATCCATCTGTTGAAGCAGCAGACTTGAGTTTACGTAAGTATATTACCCTGTAAGAGGTCTGGCGGTGACTGCATATCCATTGCTATTAACCATTCTTTGTGCAGGCCTTGTTACTTCCTGTTGGACAGTGATTGCTGTGACATCCCAAAGGGGTTCACCCTGGCAGTCCCCCTAGTCTCCCTTGCAAGGAGAGCACAAAAATGCAAGCATTATCAGACCACATCTGCAAATAAGGAACTTTTTTATGTTAATGGCTCACAGTTGCTCAGCTAAGACAAAATCATCCTCCAATGCTTTGTGTATGGCTTGCAACAACACACTGTACCAAATCCAGCTCATGGTCAGCTAATATGGCAGTTACACCTAAGCTCAGTGGGGGACCTGAGGAAGGTTGCAGATAATATCACAAATTTCTGCTACTCAGAAAATCCAGCTGTTTGGCCTTGCCAGTCCCGGCTCCATTACACCACTGGCTAATTGCCCGAGCTGAGCTGCTCCCTTCGTTTTGCTCTCTTTTATGATGTTCTCCCAGACTCTGCCACTGAAGTGTTTCACCAGCACAAGATGAAAAAGAAAATGCCTGCAAAAGAAGCAGAGTAAACAGCTTTCTGCTTATATGCTCATTTTACCAACCTCGGAAGGAGATTGAGCCTTGAGCCTGCTACCTGGAACTGAACCCCAGGTTGTGAGCATGGTTATTGCTGCAATACACCAGCTTAACCACTGTGCCACAAGGCTTATGAGCAGTGAGGCTCTCCTTTCCTCCTGGCCAACGTGCCTCAACAACTCAGGAACTTTCTATAGAAACTTCTTTCTTCCCACAAAGCCTCCAAGTTTTGCTGTGCAAACCAGATGTGTAGAAAAAGGAAACTTTGAAAACTTAGATATATTGGGAGGGGAGATATACGGTAAGTTGCATCTGGAGTTTTATTCCTAAAAGTAGCAGATATGTTTCCATCTAAGAGGAAATTGTAATGCCTTCTCCTCTAACAAGAGCCACTGGAGACCACTGAAATGACAGTGCTCACTTGAAATTAATGCCAACGTGCATTTCCCCCTCTAAAGAATAAAAATGGATCTCCTGCAAAACTGATGTGCCCGGAAAGTTTTGGGTTGTTTTGTTTTGGAGACATTTTGGCTACCTGTGAGTTCGGAGTCATCATACAGGAGGAAGAGATGGCACTGCTCCCAGCATAGGGCCAGGGTAGGGATTGCATCTCTTTTTTTTTTTTTTGCCCATGGTTCCCTCCACATCCTCCTGGGGGGCACATCACTCTCTCTGCATCTGGTGCCATTGGACCATTCTGTTCCTCCCAATGTAGAACAATAGCAACAAGCAACACATTACTCACTAAATGCAGCAAGGTGTGTCAGAACTGCCTGCTTTTGAAAGGAGGCTGCTCAGTACATCCTTCAATGAGCCCAGGGACTCCTGCAAACAGATAGCCTCCCCTGAGGGTCAGGAGTCTTTCATACTGTCTAAACGTATGGTTTAACACATTTTAGCTATTTGGCTAAAGAGGTTTATTCTTCCACTTTATGATGCGCTGGTTGAAATCCCCTAGTGTGATGCAACTCAAGTATAAGCCCATTGAATCAAGTATAAGCCCATTGAACCCCCTGTAAATTCCATTGATTCAATAGGCCTACTTTCAACATATGACTGGGTTTTGGCCATCAAGTGTAAGTCAAAATGCTTCTGACTTATGGCAACTCTATGAATGAGCAACCTCCAAAAGGTCATGTCCTGCTCAGCTCTTGCAGACTCAAACCTATGGATGGCTTCCTTTAAGAAGTCGGGCCATTTAACATTTGATCTTCCTCTTTTCCTCTGCCTTCCACCTTTCCCACCATTTATTGTCTTTTCCAGAGACTCCTGCCTTCACGTGATGTGCCCAAAGTAGGAAAGCCTCCGTTTCAATATTTTTTGCCACCAGAGAGAGTTCTGGCTTGATTTGATCTAGGGCCTACTTATTAATTTTTCTGGCAGTTCAGGGTACCTGCAAAGCTTTCTTCCAGCACTCCGTTTCAGTTTTTCTCCCTGTCAATGTTCAGCTCAGTCACAAATCCCAAGGCCTCTTGCTCAGAGTTTTCCCTCAGCTTCCCATCTTCTTGTGGAAAGCCAGACATAGAAAAATGAACATTTTAAATGTTGGTTACACTGCCTGTTGTGTTTCTTTCCCCAAGCTTGTTTCCCCAGATATCCTTTGGCTATAATTTCTAACTACACTTCCTGCTGGCTTCTTTCGGTGGGGGTGATGGGATTACAGTTTGGTGACTCAAGTTTAGGAGAGACTGTATTTTACATATCTACTGTATATATTTTGCTTTGTTTATATCCTATCCTTTTCCTAAGGAGCTCAGAATGCTTCGGCTGCTTCCCCGTCCTTCTGCAAAGCCCACACAACAGTGCTGTGAGGTAGATTAGGCTATCGAATAATGACTGGCCCAGGATTAACCATGGCCAAGTAAGGAACTTGGGTCTTCAAGCACTCTGTTGGCAGCACTGGCTCTCAGACTGGATCAGAGGTTTGATCTAAGCAACAAAGTCTGCAAAGCAGTCCTGTACAACTCCAAAGTTTGCTTTTGGTATTTTGAAGACAGGTGGGCCTAATAAAAGACATGTCCCTTTTACTTTCTGTTGTGCGTGAGATGTTCTCTCTGTAAATTCCCGCCCTACATGATGAGAATTTGTTCGTGAGAGCTCATTAAGGAGAGGGAGAAAGTGTTACAGCCTGAAGCTCCTTGATGTAAGAATGTGTTAATTCATCCTAGCTTGGATTTATCCTCCTCAAAGGAAAGCAAAAATACATGAAATAAATATCTTGTACCATCATGCTTCCTTAGTAGGAAAGGAAGAACTGCCATGAAAAATTGAGGGTTGATCTTTGTTCACCTGGCATGACAGGGCTTCTGTTATATTTATTCTGTTACAGTATTTGTTACTGAGTTGTTTTTCTTGTTATAAGCCACCCAGTTGGGTGAGATAACAACAATAACAACAATAACAATGCTGGATTTTGTAGTTATCTTGTTTGCTGTGTGATAATTTGGTAATAATAATAATAAGATACAGTCTGGATGTGGTTACATTCTTCCATTAGGAAGAGTAAGTAACCACCTCAATTGGGGGCAGCAGTGACTGCCTCTTGGGTGTTCTTCTGAGCTCCCAGCTAGTAAAGGACAGTGTCATGTAGAACATACAATGAAATGCCTTGGTCTCCTAAAAACCTAGCCTACTGCCTCATGTGTGTTTGTTGATTCTATCCCATTGCCTAGTCAGGAGCCAGTCTGCTCAGCTTCTGTACATGAAATAGCAAAGAGGTGCCACCTTGTCCCCCTCAAGCAATAGAACTGGGCCAGCTCTGTTTGTGGGTATGATCAAGAACTAACTGTCTTGCTTTCATCACTGCCGTTATGTGGCATCACATCCCACTTATGATGGCCTTACTTAAGATAATGTGAGGTATTTAAGCAGAGGCTTTTGCCAGAGCGGCCCCCTCTCAGGTTCCATGTCAGAGCAGAAATTTGAACCCATGTCCAGTTCTTATACTGACCAGCTGGATGGAACACTACTGATAAAAGCTGGAATGACTAATATGGATCTAATCTGGAAAGTGTGGGGGGGTGGAGGAAGGAAGGAACGAAGGAAGGAAATAGAACACACACAGAGAGAGAGAGAGACACACACACAAACTCCTTCAGGTACTAAACACGAAATTTATTCTCTAATATATGTTGGGGGGAAACTACCTTGGGGCAGTATAACTATATAAACAATATGCACAGAAAGAAAGAAACATGGGTATAATATTAGAAACCATACTTCCTTCACTATCCCAGAGATATCTCTGATTTTTAATATTATACAATACTATTATCACTGCATTTTTAAAAAAATTCAAGCTGGACTGGGAAATTATCATTCATTTATTTTATATATTTGTATACCGCCCGTCTTCCTAGGGGAACTCCGGCTGGTTCACAACAAACACATTTATGTCAAAAAATAATATATTAAAAACTCACCCAAAATAATATACAACAAACAGAACAAAATAAGACAAATACTAATTTTAAAAAAACTGATGAAAATAATCAACAAAGACGGTGGCACACAAAAAAACACCAAAAAAAACCCAAACCCTAATGGTCATCAAATGCCTCTCTAAAATGCATGGTCTTAAGCGCTTTTTTGAAGGCTGACAGGAACTGTGCTAGGTGAATATCACTTGGCAGATGGTTCCAAAGCATGGGACCAGCCACAGAGAAGACCTGGTTTTGAGTGATCGATTTCTGGTCCATCCGAAATGAGAATGCCTATGATGTTCTGGTTGTTTGGGATTCAGTTGACCTTTGGAAGATCCACTCTACCAGGTATTCAGGTCCCAAGCAATGGAGGGTTTTGTAAATCAAAACCAGTACTTTGAACCTTATTTGGGATGCAATGGGTAACCTATGCAAGTGGGCCAGAACTGGGGTGATGCGGTCATATCTGCCCGCACCCACCACCAGTCTGGCCGCTGCATTTTGCACCCGATGTAGTCTCAGAATAAGGGTCAAGGGCAACCCCACGTAGAGAGTGTTGCAGTAATCTATCCTGGAGATCACGAGCGCCTGCACAACTATTCTCAAGGAGGCCTCATCCAGGTACAGGTGAATATGGGTGATCTGCCAAAGATGGAAAAAGGCAAACTTGGAAATGGCCATCACCTGGGCTTCCAGGGATAAAGCCAGATCCAAGACCACATCCAGATTCCTCACTCTGTCCACCAGCTGAAGGGTTATACCCTCCAGACTGAGGAGAGGGGCACTGTACCCAGCAGAGGACTCCTCGAAGAACAGTTTGGTTTTCTCCAGGTTGAGTCCAAGCCTGTTGGTCCTGGTCCATTCCATGACCGCATCCAGGCAGGAGTTGAGGGTCTGCACCACCTCCACTGCAGAGGTGGTGATGACAACAAACTCTAAATCCCCTAATGACCTCAGCCAGTGGGCTCATATAGGTGTTAAACAGCATAGAGGTGATTGCCGACCCCTGGGGCAACCCACAAGGGAGCGTCCAAGAAGCTGACAACTATTCCCGCAGCCTAACATGCTGGGAATGGCCCCCAAGGAAGGATCGGAGCCAGCTAAAAGCCGTACCTCCAGTCCCCACCTTGGAGAGCCAACCCTGCAAGATACCATGGTCGAAGGTATCAAAGGCCGCTGACAAATCCAGGAGGACCAACAAGGTAGAGCAACCTTTGTCAGCACCCCTGAGGAGGTCATTTTGCAGCGCGACCAGGGCAGTCTCAGTCCCACAACACAGCATGAACCTGGACTGAAGTGGATCCAGGACACAATCCTCCTCCAGGAACATCTGGAGCCACACGGCGGCAACCCTCTCAGTCACCTTGCCCAGAAAAGGAATATTGGCAATTGGTCGATAGTTGGACAAATCATCCGATGCCAAGCCAGGTTTCTTCAAAGAGGGCTTCACCACTGTCTCCTTCAGGGAAGAGGGGAAAATCCCTTTCCTTAAGGATGCAGTGGAGATAACAGGAGCCCACTCTGGCATGATCCCTCCGGCAGACTTGATTAGCCAGGACGGGCAAGGGTCGAAGAGGGAAGCCACCGGCCTGCAATGGACCAGCGTCCTGGAGGCCTCAGCTGAGGGGACAGGCCCAAAATCAACCAGATGAGGTGACCGAGGGGGTGCGGCGCTCAGGATACTGGAGGGGAAGCTAGAACAGCTGGAGTCTAGACCGGCTCAGGTGGCCTCAATTTTGGATCTAAAAAGGCTGCAAATGAAATCACTAGGAGGAAGCCCAAACTGACCACAGTTGGTGAGGTCTCGAACCACCCAGAACAGTTCCGCCTGGGAATACCACCTTCTACCTGCCGCCATCTTACCTAAAAGGAGGAGGAGTTGAAGCTGAATAACAAATGACATAGGCCTTAGCACTTCTTTCAATTACATTTTAATACCAAAAAGAAGATAAGCTGGAGAAGTGCACCAGGGAAAGTGGGGGAAGTTGTGGGTGTTTCTCTCCTCCTCCTCCTCCTCCTCCTCCTCCATCTCTTTCTTCTTCAGTTTGTGTGTGTGTGTGTGTGTGTGTGTTTCATGATTGAAAACTTCAAGTAAACTATGACTAAGCTTAGTCCCAGAGTGGAAAATGGAGTGTTTAGTACAACTACGTGGGGGCGTTTGCATCAAACGTCACTAACTTTCCTCATTTCTAAGTACATGAGAGCAGAAATGGTCCATTGGCAACATAACAGGCGGCAACTCCCATGGGAAATCACCAGCCCAGTGCCCTGCACCCTGGCATAACTGCTCAGTGTAAGCCTACTCTGCAAGAGTCCAGCAGCCTAAGTTTCTAGTCATGGTCATGTCTGGAAACAATAATTATATAGCCTCAGAATGTGGTTTCTCAAATGAGAGGTGTAACATCTGTGGTTTTTCCGTGCAGTCTTGGGACTACATCTCTAGCTGTGGTATTTTACACACATTGTAAGGAACTGATACTTAAACAATTGCCTTTTCTTTCCTAGTGGTATGTATGTATACCTGGGGATACACCGTGTGGTGCAATGGACAGAGTGACACACTAGGACTCATGAGATCTTGGTTGGAATTCCCACTTGGCCATGGAAACTCCCTGGGAGTGGCCCACTGGTAAATATCTTGCTAAATGCGTTATATATCTTGAAAACACCAAAACTCTATTAAATGTGTTACTTTGTTATTTTGCTATTCTATGTTGTGAACCACCCAGAGTAGCCCTAGAACTAGATAGGTGATATAAAACTCAAATAAATAAATAAACACAGTGGTACCTCGACTTACAATTTTAATCCATTCCGAATGCATGCTCTTAAGTCGAATTACTCTTAAGTCGGGGTACCTATTTTAAAAATTGAAAAAATAAGTTAAAAATGAAAAAAATGAAAAACAATTGTAAGCCGAACAGACCATATCTAAAATGTGTAAGGCGGCAGTTTAAAAGCCAACAGTTTTCTGCTCTTAAATCGAATTGCTCTTAAGTCGAGCTGCTCTTAAGTTGGGGTACCACTGTAAATACTGGTAAATAAATATATAAATACATAAATAAATAAATACTATGATAAAATGTATTTTATTTCTATTAGGATTATGAAGACTATCTCTAATTTTTTAAAATGCATGTGAATTAGCAAAGGTCTTCTCTTTTGTCTGCTTCTTGGATGTAAGTCACATAATTTCTTTTTTCCAGGTGGCACATAAATGGCCAGCTTACTCATCTGGCGCCTACTTTATATTCTTTTTGGTGCTGTAGGAGAATTTTTAAAAATTCTCTTATATGCTTAAAGAGCACTTTAGAGGCTTTTAAACAGATTTTGAGGTTTTGACTCTGTGTTTAGTACTGTATTAGAGCTTAATTGTTGTATTTTATGTCTTGTCTATATTCCTCTCTCCCATTCATATTACATTGTAAGAGCTTCTTAAGAACAATGTCCAGTTATGAATCTGTGATTACAGAGGAGCAAAGAAATACTGTAAAACAACAGCAGTAAGAACAGCAACATAAATTTTGTGAAAGGAAGGAAGGAAGGAAGGAAGGAAGGAAATATCACACATGCACACACATGCGCGCGCGCGCGCACACACACACACACACACACAATTTGTGCAGTTTCTCAGAGTATCTCCCAATTCCAACTCTTCAACGGGTTACAGTTCTAGCCAAAGAAGTGTTGGTTGTCCTGGTGGGTAAAATACAGCTTCAGAACACTTTTGAAAACTCCTCAAAGGTATTTTCACCTGAGACACATCCTTCACAAGCCCTTTTGAAAGGCACAGGAGTCACAGAAGGACACAATTTGAATTTGTCCTAGAACCTGCTCTGTTGTCTAGCTACTGCCCATCATGGTACCCCAGCTCTTCCTTCTGAAATAATATTGGTTGGATTTTACCTTTTATTGGGTCCACGGCTGGTCTGGTTTTACTGTCAAAGGCAGAGCACTAAACTTCACCTCTCGTTTACCACCAGCACAATGCATAGCCAAACCCCAAACCAACCAAATTATTTTGGCACTTAGAAGTACACATTGCCAATACCTGGTTGTAAGAAATCACCAAATAAATAATTAACTAGTGTTTGCTGTTTCATGACACACTAGATCCGTTGTCTGAGGTAGCATCTTCACTCTGCTTAGTTGCAGGCATATCCAAACTTTGGCCCTCCAGATGTTTTGGACCACAACTCCCACAGTCCTTTGCCAATGGGAATACAGGCTTGGAATTCTGGGAGTTGTGGTCCAAAACATCTGGAGGGCCGAAGTTTGGACATGCCCCCTAGTGGCAGATCTGGCTCTGGTGATCAGTCATCTTGACTCGGTGATATGAATTGGCTGGAGAAATCTGTGATGCAAAGATTTCCAGGAATCGGGTTATGAAAAAGAGACAAAGTGCTTGCCACATGGTCAGATAATTTTGCCAGCATGACTTCTAAGGTATTCTGGAAGGTACATTCTAAAAAGGATCACACTCCCCATCTCTGTTTGCATGAATGTGGACCTTGGAGAAAGAATGAGTTCTCTTAACTTCTTTAGCTGAAGTGTACTCGTTGTACATGTGAACAGCGTGACTATAGAGCTAGAGAAACTCTTCACCACCACCTCACAAAGAAACCTTGACTCCCATCTGCTCAGCGGCATCGTATTCACGATACTTTCCACACCATAGTCCCCTGCAGATACGCATTTCTGCCTGGAAAGAGTCATTGTACATGCAGCGCAATCTGTCCCTGAGCAAGGCAGCTGTTCTTCCACAAGCAGATTTAACACACACAACACTCTTTCGGCACATGCCTCCTGCTGCCTGGCCCCCTGCGTGTCACATCCACACACCCACACACACCCCAACTCAAAAGAATGGCCTTCTAATTAAGAGGTTAAGGAAATGACAAACTCATTTTGTTCCAGGCCTGATGTCTTGACTCAACCTCAGTGCTTTCGCCTCGGCTGTGTGTGTGTGTGTTTGTGAATGCCATTTCCTGCAAGATGCTTGCCCTCAAGATATTGGCCCTTCTCCTGCTTTCCATGCAATCTGTCACCTCTCATCAGAAAAGACCACTCCTTTAAATTCAGGAAGCTTTCAGGGAGTCTCCCCGCTTACTGGTTGGAAGGCCTTGCCAAGGAGAATTTCACCCAGACACATTACAAGAGAAGACTGCGCAGGGGCAAAGAAAAGGCAGATCCATCCACTAATGTATGCTCCTTGAGGATCTTCTGCCTGCCATTTCCCATCCTCAGTCTACACAAGCCAGAAGACCACATGCTTGCTTCAAGCAGAGACCGAAGGAAGAGCTGGTGTTACAGAAGTTGCCCTCACATCAAATAGACATAATCTAATGAACTTGTAACATCCCCAAAGTCCTATCATTAGCAGTCCTGCTTAGGTCCTGCAGATTAAGAACTACGGCTTCCTTTAATTCATGTCTCATTAGGCCACCTTCTTTTGCTGCTGCCTCTCGCTTCTCCTAATTTTCTTGTCTTTCTTCTCCCCATGTGCCCAAATGGGGAGTCTCAGGCTAGATGCAGATCACATGTGTGGTGTGTCCCTTTTACTAACAAAATGTGATTTCCCCCACCCCCACCCCAGAACTTGGGAAAGTTGCTGTTTTGGATGACAAAAAAAAAGTTAAAAGAAACTTTTTTGTGCATGCAGTTTCTGGGGCATTGCAGTCCAAAAAGATAACTTGCATACACTTTGTAAAAAAATAGCTTCCTCTGCTAAGAGAATTTTCAGGCAGACACAAGCATCCAGCATCGTTCTCTCTGGAAATGAAATACTCTTCTTCTCTTCCATCAGAGCCTTAAAATGAAATCTGTGACATCCCAGGAAGATATACTGCGACAGCTCAGAATACTGACCAGCTTCTGGCTGCACAGAAACTACTAGTAAGCAGACAGCAGCTTGCACACTGCTCTCATGATTCAAGGCATGTAAAGTAGGAAGTAGGGGTGACAGTCGAACCCATTTTGTGGTGCACCACCAGGGAGAGAATCCACATTTTGCAATGCACCAGAGCCCATGTGGCACAGAAGCATGCTAGACAGGAATTTAAGAGGTCCCACTTCAAATTTCCACTGAGCCGTGGCCCTTGGGCTGGTCAGTCTCTCTCAGCCTGACCTGCCTCGCAGGGTTGTTGTAAAGGCAGAATTAATAGGAAGGTGTTCTCCATCTTCAGTTTACTGGAAGAAAGGTGGACAAGAAATGTAAGGAAAGAAAGAAATCCCCTTGATTTGTGCAGAAGCAAGCTGGATGATTTTTTTCCACACACACAAAAAAAATCACTTTGAAAACCTCCCTCAGCATCTTTTATAATCCTCATTATTTAGAAATGGCCCCCTAAATGCCACAGTCACTAAATCACGGAGATTCGGAGGTGTCACTATGCAAGGGGTCAGACGTGATATTTCTGAGAAAAGGCTGTTCTGTTCACAGATCAGACACCCAGGCCTGAAGCTTTCAAGGATTCCCGCAGCTGTGAAAGCAACATCTCCTAAAGAAATCAGGAGGTACATTTTAGCCAGATAGGGCAAGGTTTCATCCATATCTCGAATTTGGGATAATGAGGCGTAGAGGAACTGAAGGTACATTAGCCCTGCTGAGGAGGAAAGTGAAGATCCAAGAACTTGTCCTGGAATATTAATCACTCGTTTGAGCTCCTTGTCAACATCCTTGGGCAGAGAAAGCTACCAGCGAGGACTTCTTAATCTTCTGGAAGGAAGTGAGCTCTGGTTACCACTGAGCACAACTTGATACTTGTCAGCAGTAAATAGAGAGGAACAGGAAGGAAAGCCATTAGCATGCTTCAGCTAATGCTGTCCAAAAACAGCTTGAAGCAGAGGTGGGGGCAAGGGGGAGGATTCCAAGGGGTTAATCCATTTTAAGCCAGGTCTTTCTTCAGAGAAGGAAGGAAGCTAGGAAGGAGAGATGAGGTCAATTCCTTCTTCAGTCATTACATGTGGAAGAGGAGCAGGCCCTCTGCTGTCCATTATCTGTATTGACCAAGACTTAGAGAGAGAGAGAGAGAGAGAGAGAGAGATGCTCTGCTCCTGGAGATGGAAGTTCCATTTCACTGTCCTGACAACTAGTTGCTTACCAACCTTAACTTTCCGATATTTCTCTACTCCACCTCTTCTTTAAAGATGCCCAAGCTAGCAGCCATGGCAACATTTAGAAGCTGATTATGCTTTGTCTAAACGAGTAATGTCTTTTGCCATTCCAAAATAAGCCCATCAATGAGATCTGACATGCCTAGTGGAACTGCAAGCATTGACTATGTGTGTGTGTGAATGAGAGGGAGAGCGGAGGGAGGCCGGATCTACCGGTCCTTTTTAATTGTCTGCAACTTGCAGTTACTCATGTTGTTTCATGGGGCATCACCTCCCACCATGCAAATGCACTGGATTAAAAAGGCTGCTGTTTTGTGTTCCTCTGCCCTTCCTGCAGCAGCAGCAGCAGGTTCTTTTTTTTAAGCTTTTGGATAAAATTTCATCAAGAAATCCTCCCACCCTGTTCCACACCCGCCTTCATCTCTTTCATTGGCTCATGTCAAACCACCCATTTGCCTAGACAATTTCCACAGAATCATCCCTCTTCTCTTTTTAAAATATGTATTTTGTTATATGGTGTACAATTGTAGAGCTCTGCATATGTTGAGTCCTTGGATACTACACTTGATCTTAGCCAAAAGGCCGAGAAGTGAATGGAATGGAATGGCATCCTTGGGAAAGATGGCATTGCTATCTGCATTTGTTTGAAGGCAAATGAACTTTCTGGGGCCATAGAATCCCCTCAATGTCCAAAGAGTTTATTGGCCTGGCTAAAGATATGGAATGACAAGGAGGACCTGTAGCCAACAAAACATTGCAGCATTACCTATACATTTATTTCTTCCTGAGAGTAGAAAAATGTCATGGTTGCCATGTCTGGCATGCCAGAAAAAGGCAAAATGTCTATGGAACTATTATTACCATGAGGCATTTCGTAAGAAAACACACAGGCTCAGAGTCCAGTACCTACCCACATTTTAACTTTATGCATGTTTTGGGGTGGTGCTCTCATTCACCCTAATGAGATGGCAAGTTCCACAAAAATTGGATTTATGCCCGCGGTTGCAATCTGAGCAATATGGACCTTCCACTGGTGGACGTGACTGCCCTAGCACAGCTGCTGCCACCACTACTAGCCACTGTGTTTCTTCCTTTGAGACAAATGAGATGGAAGGTTGCCAACTGAAATCATAATCATAAATGGTTGTTGGGCTCTTGAGCATCACAGCTGTGATGGGGCATGCATAGAAGTGGTCTGGAGATACACATCTCCTGGGTTCTAGCTGTCAAACATAAGCACTTCTGCCTCCTTAGGACCACCTGGAAACAGATGTTCTCCCATCCTTGCTCCCAGTGCCACCACCTCATTCCTGTGGTCTGCAGTGGGTACCGGTTGATCATCCCTCCATTGCCAGTGGGTGGGGAGGGAAGGAAGACATGAGAAAAACTGCAGTGGCAACCATTCTAGGCCAGAAGGTGAGTTGTGAATCCTGACAAGTGAGGCATGTTAACCAGGGGACTGCATAGCCGTGATGCTTAAGTATTTAAGTGGAGAGTTGGAAGGGAGAGAATGGGGATCATCCAGCCGAGTGGATATGTGCTGAGAAAATAACAATCTGTCATGCTTTCTGACACCGAGTATCAATGGGAGGGGGGCTCTCTACAACCAAAGATGGTTATCCTCTACCTGTAACCTATTGCTAAAGTTTTCATCTTCCACTTCTGGCTTGCCCCACCTCTTTTCCTGTTAGCTTGCTTAGCTTCATAGAATCATAGGCTCATAGAGTTGGAAGAAACCTCAAGGGCCATCCAGTCCAACCCCCTGCCATGCAGGAACCCCATCACAGTATTTCCGACAGATGGCCATCCAGCCTCTGCTTAAAAACCTCCAAAGAAGGAGACTCCACCACCCTCCTTTGTGGCAGCATATTCCACTGCCGGACAGCTCTAACTGTCATGAAGTTCTTCCTAATGTTCAAATGGAATCTCTTTTCCTGTAGTTTGAAACCATTGCCCCGAGTCCTAGTCTCAGAAGCCACGGAAAACAAACTAGTCCCCTCCTCAATGTGACATCCTTTCAAATATTTAAACATAACTATCATATCTCCCCTCAGCCTCCTTTTTGAAAGGCACAGAGGGGTCTCTCCCACATTTGAAAACTCTGTTTTTCTCATTTTCCCACTTGCTGTAACAATAGACAGCAAAAGTGCTAGTCATTGTGAAAAGGGGTGGGCTACTGAGTCTTCACCTATTCATTCACACTGTCTCTGCACAGTTGTTGTTTGTAGAGATGATACTTTGCTAGCTATAAAAAGAATTATCAAATTCTCCAATACTGTAGTATGTGTCATACCACCAAGTAAGTCTTATATCATTTACTCTGTGATTTCCTGTCCATACAGCTTGGGCATCCCACAAGCTCCCACGGCTCATGGTGTCTGTTGAGCAGAAGTGGTGTGCCAGCCACCAGGACCTACATACCTTTTTGTACTTCCCAAGAGCTTGACGAGGTTCTGTGGACCACCAGAGGTACTAAGGTTCTGCCTCTGCTGTGGGCACTAAGGGAAGTGAGAAGCAATGCTGGATACTATACGCAGGATGGGGAGGAGACTGAGCAGCAGCAGGATAGAAAACACTCAGGAGAGTTTTGAGGGAAGTGCCAGTCTTGGAAGGCATCCAATTGGGAGAGTTATCACATAAAGAGAGTTTGTTGTGACCAATTTACCAAGTCATTCCAGCTCAGGGGGAGAACAGGAATTGGGATGAAGGCTGGAAGTGGAGCAAAGCGGCCTCAACCTTTGTAGGAACGGAGGTCTAGGAAGATACGGGCCTGTGTTTGGTGGGAGAAACTAGCCTGGTCCAAGCCAAGGACTTTATGATGACAGAGGCTGGGCAGCCTCCCAATTAATAGCACCCCCCCCAATGAATAGCACCAAAAGTCACTCCAATTATTCCAGCACCCAAAGTAGAAAAATCTCACAAATATTTATTCTGCAGCCATCATAAATGTAATAACGAACAATTGGCAGTTCCTTAATGAAGCAAAAAAAAAAAAAGAGTGTCTCCATTTCCATTCATTCCTAACTCCCATCAGGGTGTGCATGGGAAAGGCTGCACCTACTGCTCACTGATCTTTGCTTTTAGGATTCAACATCTCTTGAATGGAGAGCGTCAAAGCCCTCAAGCTGAACAAGGCCATCCTAACCTGGTCGGCAGCACTGTAATTCAATCTCTCAGCCTCTGTTCCTCTGTCTACAAAACAGGTATGATATTGACTTTTCTTTGAGAGCTAGTGGCAACCTAAGCTAGATAAGGTTTTCAAAGTACTTTGCATTTTAATCATCAACGATTTATTTCTTCCTTCCCTTCCCTTCCCTTCCCTTCCCCCACCGCTGGCCCTCAGCTGAAACACTGGACTTCCTACCTCCTGGGGTGCATCCTGATGGAAAGTTCCTAGTGCTTAACCATCATAGCACTTTGTCTGTGCGCTACAAATAGATTTGAAATTGACCATGCCTGCAGCCCTTTGTGTGTTTATTTGTTCAAGCATCCTATTTTGTGTGCATGCATGCGGGCTTATGCTTTTTTGAAGGACCACAAAATAAAAATTCCGATGTACGTAAATTTTTTATCTCTGTTTTAATGGTTCTTGTTCTAATTTTGGATCTATGACTTTACAACAATAAGTAAGTAAAATGTAATATTTTTTTTAAAGTAGATTGCTTGCAGCACAGAAGATGAAGGTGACAAGTAAGCTTACCTTCCAGATGAACATTTCCCCCCATATTTAGTTCTAAATCCAAATAATTTCACTTGAGAAATCTGTTCTTTGGTCTACTAGTTATTTACACAGTGAGACTCAAACAGCACAGACTGATATGAGCCTTTGAGGGTCCAATCATGCTAGGGATGGGGTCTTTTGGTCAATGTGGTTCTTCTTTTATTCTCTATGACCCAGCTGGCTTCCTTCCTAAAAAACGTGCTCAATCTCTCAGTTCTTCCTGTCTACACCTACAAAGAGAGCGCACCAGTGTTCTAACTTTTCTTCCAGTAGGGATTTCTGTATTTCCCTGTGTATATTTTTATCTAAAATTGTTAGACTAAAAATTGAGGTTTGTATTCTATATGAAAATAAGCCAAGGAGAGAACTGTGTGGTTGTGAGACTATAATTTAGGGTTGGAAAAGAAGGGGGTCATCTTATATATTATGGGGGTATCTTATAGATGGGGAAATGTGATACTGTATATTTGTAAGGGAGAGGAAGGGGAACATAGGATTATCAGGGGAAGACAAAAGTGTACTCTGTTTTTTGAAGTTACAGAGACGTGAGGGAATTTCAGCAGATACTGATTGTCCGTCTGTCTTGGGACGACCTAACAGGCAGCATGGGAACCACACTTTAGACTCCTGTTTAGAAACATTCTTGACTGTAGTTGTATGACCTATGGGCTCAGAGGTAAAGTTATATCTGTTACTACTAGACCTGTTTCAGGACATGTTTCATATGTGAGAAAGTTTCCAACTAGAGCTCTACTGTGACTCAAGCAAATCAACACTGAAAGTGAAACTGCGTGTACAGTAAGTACTCTCTCTCTCTCATTTACACAGTCAAAATGCTGCAATCATGAAAACAACTTCAACCTATGCAAATTACACTGTTGTCCGTTTTCATTTTGTGCTTGTTTTGCAGTTTATTCTACTTGGGCTCTTGAAGAGGGACAGTACCGAAGCCCTGAGACTGATCCCTTGAAATCTGACAATAATCCTGCCCCCCTGCTTCTTATAATGCATGTAATATTTCGAAAGATATAGAGGCCTCTTGAACACACAAACAGACATATGTGCACTCACATTCACATTTCAATGCTATCTACAAATGGTACCCATGAGAACTAGAGACTTGCATTTTTAAAATTAAGTTTTCATGGTGCTGGGTTCCTTGCCCACTACTAATTTCCATGTGGGAACAATATATGTGTGCATACACACAAACCTAACCACAATCCCTGAGATGAACTTTTCCTTTTCATATTGTCCACCTTTTCCCTTCCTGGTCTGCTTCTCTTGCCTCTTTCATCCTTCTCTCCTGTCACTCTACCTTATCACCTTTATGTCCCTAAATGCACATCACCCAAATTTCTCTGCGCCTCACATTCTTCAATGCAGATGGGGGAGGAGTTTTAGGATCAGTATATGGCAAGATCTGTGGCTTTTTATCCCTCAGAGGTTGCAAGGCATGTAATATTTACCAGTTTTTCTTAACGGTCAGTACCCATCATTTCTTCGCCTTTTAATCCTTCTGATGAAAGGAGCAGACCCTCTGGCGATCCACCCCAAAGACTCTGCTCTCCAGAGTTACGCTAAGTCAGGCCGACAGGGTTTGGAGTAACCCCATGAGCAGTTCGAAAGGGGAAAGCTTGTTTTCAGATGCAATCTGGTTTCCTCTGATGCAAATCGCAGCGTACAGAATCCACACAAGAGGTTAGAAGGAAAGGCGCAGAAATGGCAGGCTGAAGCAGGCTTGCATCCAAATGTAATTAACATGCATTCCTTTTTAAGATGCCGAGGCATCTCTACAATAAAATAAAGGAAGGCAGTACTTGAAGTCACAGGTTTTAGGTGATATTAAGACCAATAGTGGGGGCAGGGGAGATCGAGAGAAACAGATCTGATTGTATAGGCTTCATCTACTGGAAAACTTCACTGAAATCCATAAAGGTTCTTCATACATATGTTGGGAACCCAGTATCCACTGATTCATTAACCACTGATTCAGTTATCCATGATTGGCAGAGGAAAAAATTAAATAAATAATTCAGCAGCCACAAAGCAAGCTGCTTTCATAAAATAGCAGCTGTAAAGCAAGCTACTGTCACAAAATAGAAGTTGGGAGGGTTGCCATTCTCTCTTATCCACAGTTTTTGTTATCTACAGGAAGGCCTAGAACCAATCCCCAGCAGATGCCAGGGTCCTACTGTATACTCATTTCATGAAGCATCTGCAGGGAGTTGAATTCTCCACTCTGCCCCCTATTTGTTAAGCCAGCCTATGTGGCCTTGGACAAGCTGCACAGACTCAGAGTGCCTCTGGAAGAAAAGAATGGTAAACAACTTTTGAGTACATACCACCTGGATAACCCTGAAAGGGGTCACCATAATTAGGGTTAGAACTGATTTGTTGCCACTATTATTAGGATGGTGTTTGGATTTCTTCAAAGCTTGGAATGGTACTTTTAAGAAGAATCAATATAACAACATATCAGAAGAATAGAAGGCTGAGTCAACCTCAAGCCAGCTACCCAAGCCCATCAGGCCATGAACAGAGTTTTAGACGCAGTACTGCAGTTTAACTACTGCACTACAAGGCTAGTACCAGTGACATGTGTTATCAAAGGAGATCATTTAAAAAACAACAACATTATTTTGAAGGAGAATGCAGCACAGTGTACTTCTAGTATTTTAGATAATAAATCCTATAAGCCCGACATAGTGTGGTTTATTATCAGGAATTATGGGACCTCCAAATGTATGGAAAATACCGTATTTTCCCCACCCTGGGTTAAAGTGCTACCTTAATAAGAAGTAAGGCAGGCATGACCAAACTTCGGCCCTCCTGATGTTTTGGACCACAACTCCCAGAATTCTAAGCTTAGATTGCAAATGGCAAAGGACTGTGGGAGTTGTGATCCAAAACATCTGGAGGGCTGAAGTTTGGACATGCCTGAAGTAAGGCAAGAAAAGAATTTGGATGAACAGTAGTGTTAAAAGGATCAGTACCTTGGAGAGCTCCCACCATGCCTTCAGGAAGCCATTTGTCTGCCTCACCCCAAATACCGTAGATCTCTTTCTGTCACAACTGCTGCATAGCCGTCTTAATCTATGCGTGCATGCAGCAAACTAGTAGGGTTCAAGAGAACAGAGCTTAGAAAAGCTGCTTTCCCCCTAGCTATGCTGGCTGAAGGATTCTGGGAATTATAGTTCCAAAAAGAAACATTTCCAAGCTCTGGAACGTGCACACAAAGAAGTGACAAGAGAAACCTGGAAGGACAACAGATATGGATTGATTTATTTTTTCCAAACAAGCAAGGTTTATATTGAAGGCTGCATATGTAACTTCTGTTTCTCCAGGAGTAGGGAAAGAAAAGAAAGCATCATTGTACTGAGAGGCAGCATAGTATAATGAAAGGAGCCATGACATACTCCAGTTCCCATCATCCTTGACCAAAGACCTTGCTTTCTGCAGCCAATCTCATAGGTAGTGCAGTACTGGGTACATATCAGGGAAGCGGCCTGTGTAGGAAGAATGCCCTTCCATGATCATGAAACACAACAAGATGCTAGCCATTGTCTCCTACTCCATCAGCCCCAACCATATCAAATGTTCTACATGGGCAAGGGAAGTTCAAATTACCAAGCCCTTCTTGGCAATGAAAATTACTTTGATCAGACTGTTTGTCTCATCTGTCTATCTCTTCTCTTATTCTCTGTCTGTCTGCCTGCCTGTCTGCCTGCCTGTCTCAGTATAAACATAAATAATTGTTGGAGAAGTTGAATGACAAAAACTGAATGCACAGTACCTCGAGTTCCTTGGGGGATTAACGATATTTAACAGCAGAACTTGGAAAATCTACTTTTTTGTACTGTGGCTTTTTGGTACTGGACTTCAACATAGCTACTAGAAGCTGTAATCCCAAAAATGAGTTTTGCATTCTTTTTCTTTCTTTCTTTCTTTCTTTCTTTCTTTCTTTCTTTCTTTCTTT
>JAHTLZ010000111.1:11453607-11468300 GCA_023846285.1 Phrynocephalus versicolor | reverse complement strand
TATCTATCTATCTATCTATCTATCTATCTATCTATCTATCTATCTATTCAGTTATTCAGTCGTGTCCGACTCTTCGTGACCCCATGGACCAGAGCTCACCAGGCCTTCCTATCTTCCACTGCCTCCCAGAGTTTTGTCAAATTCATATTGGTTGCATCGATGACACCGTCCGACCATCTCATTCTCTGTCATCCTCGTTTCCTTTTGCCTTCGATCTTTCCCAACATCAGGGACTTTTCCAAGGAGTCCTCTCTTCTCATGAGGTGGCCAAAGTACTGGAGCCTCAGCTTCAAAATCTGTCCTTCCAGTGAAGATTCGGGGTTGATTTCTTTCAGAATGGATAGGTTTGATCTCCTTGCAGTCCAGGGGACTCTCAAGACTCTCCTCCAGCACCACAGCTCAAAAGCATCAATTCTGCGGTGATCATCCTTCTTTATAGTCCAGCTCTCACTTCCATACATCACTACTGGAAAAACCATAGCTTTGACTATCCTGACCTTAGTTGGCAAAGTGATGTCTCTGCTCTTTAGGATGCTATCTAGGTTTGCCATTGCTTTCCTCCCAAGAAGCAGGCATCTTTTTATTTCGTTGCTGCAGTCGCCATCTGCAGTGATCAAGGAGCCCAAGAAAATAAACTCTGACATTGCCTCCATTTCTTCCCCTTCTATTTTCCAGGAGGTGATTGGACCGGTGGCCATGATCTTAGTTTTTTTGATGTTGAGCTTCATGATGATTACTTTTATGTGTTCTTATTCCAAAACTAGTTAGGCATCCAGGAAGGAAATGTACTTTATCACTGCTCCTGAGTCAGAGCCAGCACACAACTAACCATTATTATTGAATGCACTATCCATATAAAGGAGCTGAGACGGACAAAAGTTACATTTTTAAAAAAATTAGAATTCCCAGAATACTCTATCTATCTAGCAGAGATAGTGGGCATGCAGGCTGAGGCATTCTGGGAGCTGTAGTAATCTGAAAAGTAACCCTTCTGATCTCTGTAGGTGTCCATGGACAAAGCTTATGCAATCATCTCCTCTTCTGCTAGTGACTGTCCTCTTTCTTGATAAATCACCGTGGGAGCGGCATGTCCTTGTAGAACTTACACTCTGCATCTTGAAGACTCCAGAGCCATGATATTTTCTGGAATATGATCTTGGCTCCAAGTTCTCATTTGAAGTGGTGGTGGGGAGGCAAGTCATAGCAAGGACCTTGTCTTGGGCTGACTAGGATTTCCACAGAACTGTTTTTCTGAAGACCTCTCCTTGTTCTAGAGAATCTTTAGAATTCACCCATTAATACATCTTAAGAGCCCCAGACTGTAGAAGGCAGCCACAGAGTAACTCTTTCTTGAAAAGACTGCCAGTTAGAACCTGGATATCTCTTATAGAAGCTGATCTTTCTTCCCTTTGGAACTTTTGTGATAAACAGCTAAAATCAAACTTTTTATAAGCTGTGGTGAAGGAAAACAAGATAAGCAGCTGGACCCCTCTGGATGCCAAAGGGTAAGAGCAGTGGGCAGCCCACAGAAGCCTGCCAGCGAGGAGGCTGGCACAACAATTTCTATGCCACCCGCTGTTCATGATTCCCATTGCTGTGGCTAAGTTTGCTTCTGAAGTCTCTCTCTCTCTCTCTCTCTCTCTCTCTCTCTCTCTCTCTCTCGTGCCAACGGCTTTCCACTAGCAGAGAAGATATATACACCAGCCAATCAGACAGAAGATTACTGGGACAAAGCACCTCAGATCATATCAGGAGTGGGGGTGCTGGGAGAGATGGCAGCAGCTGACATGGAGAGGGGGAGCTTGCGGGAGGTGAAGCAAGGCTGGACTGATAAACAAACACCTTTTGATGTTTGATACCCATGACCTCCAATTTAACCCCACTTACTGCTTTGGAAGATGTTACCCCCAACGTAGATCAACTCTGACAGCTGAGGTCTACCCCCATGGCTGGATTGGCTGAGGCACTGTCCATAACAGAAGAATATATATATATATATATATATATAAAAGAGGGGGGGTTCAAGGGATAAGAGTCATGTATAGTAATGTCATGAAAAGTTCACTTCTGTCACCTCCTGACAGTGTGATCACTTCCCTGCAGGCCCTCCACACGCTCTGTGTCTTGGGTGTTTAAATACACACAGAGACATGCACACACATACACATGTTGCAATAAAAACAAGACTCCAAACATGCCAATCCCCCCCAAAGGTGCAACTTGTCATTTGCAACTCTCTTCTGCATCTGGCAATCTGGGAGAGAAGTGTACATGTGCCAAATTCTGTCTCCACATTTAATTTGTGGTCACGGGCCTTTGCATCTCGGGTGCAGGTTGGGATTTTGTCAGGGCACAGGAGCCGACATGTTGGCCATTGGGACTCAGGGAACCTGGTGATCTGAAAGGGAATTTTTCTCACTCTGGTGTTTGTTGGTTGCTGGGGGCAGGGGAATGAAAAGGCTGTCACAAATCCCCTGGCAATCGTGTTGGGAAAGAGAGAACTTGAATTGCCTTTGGAACATGCCTCCTAAATTCCTACAACTCTCTCAGTGGTTGCTCTTTGATATCAAAAGGCCAGCCACCGTAACACATGACCCCAGCTGTGGAGTGTTGGGGGGGAGGGGAAGGGGAGAGAGAGAGAGAGAGAGAGAGAGAAGACCCCGGATGAGCTCAGATTTAGGACTTAATAAAAAGCAACTCTGTGCTTGTCATAGCTGAGGTCCGGTGCCTTGTTTTCTTTTCCATTCTCCAAACTACACTCTGAATTCCCAGTGGCCATAAGTGTGGCAAGTTGGGAACAGGCAGAGATGGGGAAGAATGGGGAAGGAACTATGATGATTTGGGTGCACAAAGTGAAGCCCTCTAGATACAGGAATATGACCGTCACCTTTCTTCACCTATATGCTGACTAGGGCTGATGGGCACTGCAGTCCAACAACCTCTGGGGTATTGCATTCAGTCCAGCCCAGCCAAGCTTTGGAGCAAAGGGTCAGCAACTGAGATAGCCTGGGTTGTTATGGAGAAAAAGAAAAAGTGATTTTTTTTTTAAACCACAAAGGCAAGAACCTATGAATCATAATGGCCAGTAGTTATCATGGCAGGGGCAGGTGGGTCTTTGGGGTTGTAGCTTGGATCAACATTTTTACCAGCTCTGTACATATTGTTACCATACTGTACAACTGCTAAAAGAGTGGTGTGGGCTGTTCGTATCCTCCTGGCCCATGTTCAACGTGTTGCTGGTAGTTCACAAAGAGGTCAGGTTACCTTGATAGTCTGAGCCAAGCCCACACAACTGAGGAAGATTACAAAATCCTCACTACAGGTTCCCCAAAACATTTCTGCACCTGAAGTTCAAGTCCAAAACCATGTCATTCCATCACTTTTTCTTTTCAAATTAAAGATAGTCAGGCATGTTGCTCTCCTCTATGTTTCTGCAGCTACTTATACAACGCCCAAATAGGGCTATTGTTGCAAGCAGGAATGCCGGGGATGTGAGGCTAAGAGAGGGGTTCAGTCTATTGAGTTAACTAGATGGGACAGCCAAGATGTGGTGACTTTGGGGCCTCATGAATGCTTTAAGTATATCTTGCTATAGGCGGCTGATGGGCATAATGGGTGACATGACAACATAGCCTATTTTAGATAGGACAGCCCTAAGTTTGAAGGGCTATTGAAGTACAGCCTTTGATTGGAGTACTGTATAGTCTTCTTTCACAAATCCTCTGTTTGAAGGACTATATGGTCAAAATCCATGTTAACAATTAAGGTCCACAGGAAAGGAGGTGGCAAGGCCCTTCAGTCTTGAAATGTAATTCAGGTACTCCAGTCATAGCATTCTTCATGAATAGTATTTTGAATTGGATTTGGCCAAAAAAATAGCCAAATTTTGCCATGCAAACCAGATCCAGCATTGGTAATGTTTAATGGAACTTAATGGAAACCTTCCTACCCTGCCTCCCCTCTCAGATTCCAATATTCCTTTGGGGTCCCTTTTGCCTTGGAAAGCCTTTGGGAGTGTTGGAGTGGGAAGCAGGGAGCCTTCAAAACTCACACCAGATCACTAGTGCTAGGATTGGGACCCAAGCAGTGGTGGTTTTTGACAAGGCTCCCCCTGGGCAAAAGAGGACCTTGGAACCCAAATGGGAGGGGAAACTATCTATAAGCATGTCTGGGTGCTAAGATCAGCAGGGGAGGGATTTCTCTTGCACCCACCACCTTCACAGGTTGGTTTGGTGAGGACATGGGAGGGGGCCTCAGAGACTCTGGAACTCCCTCCTACCGTAGGCCAGACTGGCCATATCTTTGTTATCTTTCTACAAGCAAATACCTTTCTCTTCAGGCAGGCTTTCTTTCATAACTGGCTTCTAGGAGACACCAAGTGGTATAGTTTATATTTTGTTACTTCTAAATCTGTTTTTTGTAATGCTTTTTACCTAACATTTTAAATCTAATGTTAGGAATTCTTCTTTAATGTTTGAATAATATACAGTTTTTAAGTGTTTAGTATTGTGTTTTAATTATGTGAGCTGCCTTGGATCCATTCTAGAAAAAATGAAGGGTAATTTGCTTTGCAAATGATGCAAGGAAGGAAGGAAGGAAGGAAGAGATAGATACACGGATGGACAGACAGACAGACTTTATTTAATTTAAAGTACATATTATCAGCACTGGATCTGGTTTGCACATTGTACATTTATGCCAACTGCTCCTGTGCAGAGAATTTCCCAACCAACAGCATCCACATTTCTGTACTGAACTAACCACAATATTGTGTTCCTCCATTGCCTTTAAACATCTCGTTAGCTTCGTTTATCCTCCATCACACCTCAGAGCTGGGTTTTCTCTTCTCCCTTTCCTCCCATCTCATTAGCCACCTCCCCATCTCACATACAAAGTGAAGCAATTTAGTGCCTTTTTAAAATAGATGAACCAAGCTCTTTTCCCTGGCTTCCCTCTGGCCTAGTGGCGCTCCAAGGATTTTTAGCACACTGGTTGAGTATGAACCATGTGATATATTGTGACAAGGCGGGTGCAGTGGTGCAGTGGATTTCGGCTGTGCCTCCTTCCCCAACCTTTGCTCTTCCTCCTCCCTGTCATCCCTACAGGCTCATCATCACCTCAAAGGTGATAATAGGAGAAACACGTTCTGTTTTCTCACATTAGGAATGGGAAGGGTGATGGATAGGAACTGTGATCCTGCAAAAGAGAGAGAACAGGAAAGAGTCATGTAGTTTCTTCCTCTATGTTTGCGCTTCAGGCCTGTAATCCTAAGGGATACATAAATATAGAGTCATACCATGTTTTTTGCAGATTATTCTGAGAATAAAATCTGGATGTGAAAGAGGCAAGCCAACAAATAAACAAGCCAACAAATCAAGGGGAAATTTGGAATCTGTACAAAATGCCTTGAGAAACATATATACATACATATAAAATCCTAAGGAATAATTCCCTTGCAAAATTCCTCCTAACAAAAAATTCCCTCACAACAATCACATTAATTTTCTCATTGATGCACATATTTATTATTGTATTCATACTGAGAGATTATAATGTATTTAGAGTGCAGCAAAGGAAGGAGCTATAACAATGTAGAAATTTAGCTGCTTCATTCTTTGACATATTTGTCTTCGAAGACATTCACCAAAATATATTATTTCTTTTGGCCCTACAGAAAGGTAAATGCTGTAGATACATATTTCTAATGGTGTTTGGCCAGTGAATGACAACTGTGCATTGTGGTTCTGGATAAAACTATTCTTTTAACTGTAGCTGCTTAGATTGCTATTAAACTTCATTGATTTGATCCTGCAGTGATAGATTATGGGTATGGATGGCGAAATCTGTCAGGTTTTCCTTCTCTTACCTCAACAGTCAGTTTCTTCTTTTCCCAATTTGCTGTTCAAATTACTTCTTTTTAATGCTTAACTAGAAAAGGAGCATTGGAATGACTTGATAAAATATTTACATTAGTACTGGGACAGTTTAGTGCTATGGCTATAGAGAGAAACTAGGAGAAAACCATATGTACAAAACACAATTTGCAAATTCCATTGCACTTGTATTCTTACCAATGTGAACAGAAGGCAGCCGAAAGGTGTAGGTTGACCTACACACAATACTTAATTCTGCATCTGCACATCATCAGAGATTGCCTACCCAACTGTTTGATTTGGTTGAGTAGTATACTTCCTGCTTCTGCAGGAAACTGGGCTCAGTGACCCTTAGACATCCCTTCCAGCTCTATAGCACTATGATTCTATGATTTTATAGGAATGTAAAGTTTGAGAATGGCTCTTAAAAATGCCACAAATGGATCTGAAATTGAACAAATATCTTTAAAAGGAAAATAGAAACCAGTGCTTATTATTGCATATTAAGTAACGTGGCTCTCACTCATTGTATTGCTTTTAAAATATAACTCCACTGCACTTTTCTTATTCATTACAGGTTATGGGCCATCAAAGCTCCTGAAAAACCCTTCAAATATACTCGATTTAACATTTAATAAATAACTACCCTCTGTAAGGTAGAGCATGTGACTACCCTAATTAAAAAAAAGTCCCTTCTAACCACACAGATAGTTGAGATCTGTGTTACGGAAGAGGCTGAATCTTACACAGAGGCATTCTCTCTACAGAGCTTCTTCAGTGGGAAGCAGCATTTCCCAGCCACCCTCTTAATTCCAGGATCATGAAACATAAAGGCCTTTCCAACTTCATGAGAACTTGTCTTAACTCTTGCCATTTTCAAGCCACATACAGTGAAACAGAAGTTTCACTCCCCAAAGACGAAACCTCAGTTTGACTCCTTGCATCAGTACCACTATTATGTCCTTCAGCTTCTTGGCTGAACCAGCTCTTCCATTGCACACAATGAGGCAGCTGGTTTGGGACATTAGGAAAGGGGCAAGAAACGGTTATTACTGTTATCCTGTTTTTTCCCAGGGGCAGAGTGGTGACTGGATTTTCTACCCCAGTCAACACACCTTGACACAAGTGTAGTTTGCTTGGTGAAATGAGCAAGTGTGGGTACCACCTGAGGGAGCAACATTTGTTGTCCCGAATTACCTCGGGTAAGCTACACTGCGGCAAAGCCACACTTCTGAAAGCAAGTGTATCTTTTTGAAGGTAATCATGCCCGTTTCCTTACTTCCTAGGCTAAATAATCTTCATTCATTAAAAACAACTGGATTTTAAAATGCCAGCCCCAAATTCTTCTCTCTAGATTACCAATTGTGTAACATCTTCCACGTGTGACAGCTGCATGCCTGCCGTTTCTCTCTGCTTCTCTTTCTTTTAAGAGCGGAAGGCATGCCTCTCCGTGAGTCCATCGGACTACTTTTTCCACGCACCTTTAATATGAAAGAAAAGTTTCTTTCCTCTGTTTCACATGACACAGCAGGCTTAAAAGTGTGGTTTATGCATTGCACCTTTTAAGGTTTGAGTCATGCCTGCCACCATGTGGACAGGAAACGGTGGGAGGAGAGAAAGTGGCATGTGTGTGTGTGTGTGTGTGTGTGTGTGTGTGTTTTCAACTCCGTTAAGAAGCAAATGGACTGGAAGGAAAGAGAGAGTGAGATAGTGCGGTTTTCTTGGCAGAGCTT
Organism: Phrynocephalus versicolor; assembly: GCA_023846285.1. Lineage (NCBI taxonomy): Eukaryota > Metazoa > Chordata > Lepidosauria > Squamata > Agamidae > Phrynocephalus > Phrynocephalus versicolor. The sequence goes on along the minus strand of JAHTLZ010000111.1, from coordinate 11,460,694 downwards.
TGAATCAGATTTCTTATAAAAGAGGAAACTTCTCTGAAGCAAAAGCAGTGAAAAGCATAGGGCTGGGTATCCTAGGTCCTAGGACACCACCGAGTTTCTAAGAGTGACTGGGGAGAGGAGAAAGAGATACGGATGGAGGAAACCGACAAGAAAGAGCTTGCCTGTTTGTGCGGAGAACGCACGAGAAAGAGAAGGAGAGGGAAAAGGGAATCGCTCCATAAGATTGTGGAAGGCAGATACTTAAGATTATAAGAAAAGCCCTTCTTGGCCCCCATTCTGATCCCCACAGGGGCAAATCAAATGCCAGTGGGAAATTCCCAGCAGAATGTGAGGGGATTATCTGTTGCAGAGTTTTGAATTTCAGTTAAATCCCTTTAGCCGCACAGCAGAGGTACAGGGATTTCCAGACCAAAAACAGCTTTATGTTCTCCAGGGTAGACCATCTCTTTCTCATCAACTGCCACTTACAGTCTCAATAATTCCATTTGAAATATTAATGTGGAAAGAAGAAGAAAAAATGCATTAATAGCAAACTGAGAAACAAGACTGCTTTCATCTGAAAGTTGAATCATGGCAACTGGACTTCTTTTCTTCAAAGATTGAAACGTTTCATTGCTCATCCAAATAGCTTTGTCAGTCTGAGGAAAGTTAATTGTGAGTCTTCCATTTTATAGTTCATGTTGACCTCATGTCACCCTGGTCTGAAATAGGCTCATAAGATGAACAATGGCCTGAATAGGCTCATTAGGTAGGCAATAGTCTCAATAGGCCTTTAGGTCAACAATGGTCTAAGGTGCTGAAACCCATCGAATATGGGTTGTTAGCTATGGCCCTGGTGGTGGAGGTATGAAGTATTTTTGATTTGTCTGGGTATTGCTGAAATCACTGCCTGATAAGTGGTAGAGAGACTGTGCCTGAGCCCCCCCCCCACCTCTGTTGACTGCTTTCAGGAACAGACTTCAACAGACCCTAGAGAGGGGGAAAGGGCTGAGCAGAGAGGCAGGAGGGAACAATTGGTTAGTGCTGGACAGATTGAAAGGTCTTTTCCAGGTACTGAAATCACAGACAGCATGCAAGGTTGTAAAATGTCCCATACCATCATACTCCTGCCCAAATTCCCTAGTAGCCACTTCTGATGCTGAAAGAAGTACGCAGTGATTAAGAACAGAAGACACTAATACCAAGGTTTGCCTGACCAGTAACTTCCTGTTCCCTGGGACCAGGTAGCAGATCCCTGGGATGTCACAGGGTACAGATCTTTGTGCCAGAATGGCAAGATATGTGCATGTTTTTGCCTACCTAAAAGAGTGGAGGCACCTTCCCTCTGTGCACTGGTGTCACTTGCGAGTCAGTAGGACTTGCTACTTTTTTATGAGCAACTAAAATGCAGACTAGTAACTGTGTCTGTTTGGCATCTTGCAGATGCTGCCATTATTTCCTTAAGAGAAAATTGTTGTTTAAACCCTTCATCCGTAATTAACACTGAATTAAACATGTTGGAGGGAAACAAATTTGCCAAGAACACATATTGTTTGTTTTAGAAAACCAGCCACGAATAAACTAACCAGCAAAGAATTAAGTGTAACTCTAAAGTCTGCACATTAATTCACTGATGTGAATTGGGAAAATAAAATGGGATCTGTAATTTGTATTTCCTATTACAGTACAGTATTCAGTTGGGTATGAGAAATTCCATCTAGTGCCAGGCAGCCCTCTTGTGGTCAAACATGGAATAAAATTACAGACATCTGCAGCGCTGCCTCCTGTGATGCCGAACCCACTGGAGGAGGAACATAGAAAACTCACATAATATGCAGACACTTCCTTTCTCCCCTCTAGATAATTTTTATATAAATCACCCTCTGTCTTTATGTGAATTGTGGTCTGAGAGTAGGGCATCTCTGTTTCTAGAAGCCAGGGAACATTGTTCCAGATGAACTACACTCTGTCCTGGTGTCAACCCAATGTGCCGCAGCAGTGAAAAAAGCAAACTCAATGGTAGGGATCATTAGGAAGGTTATATAAAATAAGTCAGCAAATATCATTTTGCCTCTTTATAAATCTATGGTGAGGCCCCATCTGGAGTATTGTGGGCAGTTCTGGTCACCAGACCTCCAGAAGGATATGGAAATGGAAAAAGTGCAGAGGAGGGCAACCAGAATGACTAGGGGATTGGAATACCTTCTTTACCATCTGAGGCTGCAATGGCTGGGGAAATGTGGGTACCATCCGAGGGCACCTAAGAGGTAACCTGATTGAAGTTTGATTGAACCATACACAGTGTGGACAAAGTTGATAAGGAAAAGCTGTTTTTCCTATAGCATAAAATTGCAATGAGGGGGCACTCCATGAAACTTTTAGGTGCTAGATCTCAAACAAATAAGTGGAAGTACTTTTTCACCCAGAGGATCACTGGTCTATGGAACTCTCTGCCAGAAGAAGTGGTGACAGCTGTCAGCCTGGAAAGCTTTAAGAAAGGATTAGACAAGTTCATGGAGAACAAGGGTATTAATGGCTATCATTATGGATGCCTAAGGACAACCTCAGGGTTGGAGAGATAGACAGGATATCTCTCAATGCCGTTTGCAGGAAATCTTAAGCAGGTGAAGACATCTGCTTGGGAATACCCTGAAGCAAATGGTGAGCCACTGTGTGAGACAGAATGCTGGAACGGATGAGCTGTGGCCTGTTCCAGCCAGACTGTTCTTATGTTCTTATGAGATATCAGCACCAGATGCAAACAAGTGCCACGAAACCAAAAACCCATGTGCAGGTATTGTAGCTTCAAAAACATACCAAATTGAGCTGCAGATTTGAAACTTTACATGTACATTATTATTAAATCCTCCATCCCCTTTGAAACCCAATAATTCAGAGAGGGAGTGGGGGTCAGGGGTAGCATTGTGCTTTGTGTTGCATAAGTGATGGTTCCTGTGGACAATTTTTTTAAAAAAAACTGGCTTGATTTTTGTGTTTTCTCACTCTCATAAAGGCCACCGTGAAGCATAAGCATTCAATTGTGGTTTGATTTCAAGATCAGTCAAAAGATGTGTGGCTTTCAGTTTTAATTCTCAGGTATGGGGGTGGAGGAATCAAAATTAAATTAAATGTGAAAAAAATCATTCTTCTGGTTCCCCACTTTCATTATTCCATAGGGCTGCTAACTATAGGGGAAGCAATTCGGTTTGGGTCACTTTTGTTCAATGAAGGACACTAGTCAAAGGTTCATTCATTCCTCATCATATCCCAAACAGTAGCTAAATACCTCAGGAAACCCACAAGCACAATATAAAGGTGGTTTATCCCTGGTTTATATTCTAAGCAACTAGTGCTCAAATTTATACTGCAGTGTCATTGAATATGGTGGTCCTATTGAAACTAACTATCTTAGCTGATAATCAACCTTAGATGGATTGGGATTATTTGGTTGTCTCCAGTGCTAATTCTGATTTTTTTTTTAAAAAAATCCCTCTAAATAAAAGGAAAAGTGATTTTGGGTAGCTCAACCAGTAGCATGGCCCCACAGCCTTTTGCTGCATGCAAAATATACCATACCACTGGCAGGAAATAGCAGTAACTTGAAGCATCTACAGATGGAAGTTAAAGGTGTGAAAGCAGGGTTAAAGATGAACATTATAATGACAAAAATAGTGACTGCAGAAGAATTACATAACTTTAATAATAACAAATAGATATTTGCTGTCTCTGGATTCAGTCATCAATCAAAATTGAAAATGCAGCCATGAAATAAGAAGACTGAAACTTGGAAGGGCACCTGTGAAGTAATTAAAAATATACTCAAGTGTAAGAAGGTTAATGGAGACCAAGGCCAAGATAATCCATGATATTCCCAAATACTATCAGGATGTGAAAGCTGGTCAATGAATAATACTGATGGGGACAAGAACTCAAGACTTTCAATAGAGTTGAGTTTTAGATTGGTTTTAGATCCACTTAAGCCTCAACTCTCATCAGAAGCTCAAATAACTAAACTTTGGACATACAGTGAGAAGACAAAGCTTATGGAAGAGACAGTAATGCTGGCAAAAGATGAAGGGAGCAGAAAAAGAGGGTTAGACAGTATGAGACTTTACAATCAAAAGTGAATCCATAGCCTTTGCAAAAGTGAGGAAGAATGCTAATACTGTACTGTAATAAGGCATCAACCTAGATGTAGATTAATGGCACATAGTAACATGGGTAAATAGACTTGAAACAGATTATCTGGGAGCAGAATTCAAATCATGCAGCCTCATCACTTCCCCATGACCTTTAAATGCAATTCAATGCAATGCATGTATGTGTGTGCCTGAACACGAATTCATTGATCAGTGTAATAATTAGTGTAATAATGGCCAGGTAACTGCTGCATATAGAAACTCCACCCACAGAAAATTAAAGTACTGTACTTCCAACGATACGTTGTTAAGACACCTTCAAAAATGTTTTTCACCATCAGTGGCATTTTGCAAAGCAAAACAAACAAAACCTGTAAAGTTTACAATTTCTGCTATTCTAACTCAGCAGGTTCAGGATCAAATTCCCAAGAGCAAATATACAGCTCAAATTAAGTCTCTGTATGCAATTAGAGAAAATAATATTTCTCTATGTTGTCTTTATTAACTGATTTGTTTAAGCAATTATGATTTGAGTGCCATTCCATTTTTATTGCTGGTGGCTATGCTTTTGAGGGTTACATTTTAACAAGAAAGTCAACAGGTGAGGCATTGGCCCTTTTCTGATACCAAAAAATAGCTGTTTTTTTGAGTTTCTGCCTATTTTATTTTAAGACTGGTGTTCAAGCTAAACTTAAGAAAACTGTCAATGGATGTTTTTCCCCCCATCTCAGTCATAAAGTTTTTAAAGAACCTTCTTTGACTCATGCGCTTTGCCCTCAACCTGGTCCAGGCAAGTGAGGAGTGAGTAATTGTGAGTCAAACTGTTACACTTGAGGTACTTTTTGAAGTATTATCATGTGATTTAGAAAAATACAAGGGCTTTCTCATCATGAACCGGGTTAATGTTTACAAAGCCAGCGCAATAGTCCACAGAACTGCAAAGCAACTAGTTGCAAGCAAGCGTTTATTTGCAAGTACAGGTACGGTACTTCTCAATAACGAAGGCAGAAGTACGGGTATTTTTCCTTCTATAAGATGCCTCCACATATAAGACAACCACCAGTATTCCAACCCAGTACTGTAGTTTTGCAACCATGCAGTTCTCTCCTCAGCTTACTTCCCTGTATAACTTGACCCTCAAATTTTAGTCTAGCAAATTTTGACAAAAATATAGTTTTATACGCAGAAAAATTCTGTAAGTCATATTGTCATTGAGTTTAATTAGGGATAGTGTCACATCCTTAGTGGTGAAACTGTAACTTTGTGTCCAAATGCTGTAATAAACCTGTAGTCTTAATGGTGCTTTTTGTTGCTTTAATTATAACAAACTCAGGGCTCTTCCTGACTGAGCATTTCTAATCTTTAAATTACTGTATACCTTAAACAGTGGATGGAATTTCCCCTGATATCTGATCTTAATAGAAATTCCCCTGGTATCTAGGTGATATTCCCGTATGTCACTATGAACCACCAGAGGCATGAGTTTCTGCTTTTTTATTTATCCCCTCCAACCTCTGGTTTGCTTTTTTGTATTGCTTTATACTGGAGATGGAGTTGAGTATTATGGTTCTTCCCAGGTATTAACATTAGCACTAATACAGCTGACCTTTTGTAACAAAAAACCTTGTCAATTTGTCTTCCTCTCTGCTCTTCCAGCAAAAAATATGAACATTCAGGAGGAGGTCTCCAGGAAGGAGCTTGTTAGCACATTAGGACTCTAAATGATCCAGAAGGCGATGTGTCCCCCTTGTTTCTGTTCTCTATTTAATAGAGGCTACATAAGTGGGGGAAATCCCATTTAACAAACTTCAGGGTGATTGCTTGGGGAGGGGGGTGTTTAATGTGTTGCAGTGTGTTATCTGACACCTCATAGCAGTGGTTCTCAACCTGTGGGTCCCCAGATGTTCCTGGACTGCAACTCCCAGAAATCCTGGCCAGCTCAGCTAGTGATGAAGACTTCTGGGAGTTGCAGTCCAGGAATATCTAGGGACCCACAGGTTGAGAACCACTGCCTTATAGCAAGGGTCCCCAGTCCCAAGTCCGTAGATTGTGATCGGTCCATGGACTCATAGGAACCAGGCTGTAATGTTTCCTGTGAGGCAAGTACCTGAGCAGGTCCACACGCTTCTCCCCACCTCTGCACAGGGCTTTTCCTCCACGCCTCCATCACAATAATTTTTAAGTTTTAATGGCAGTAGAGTGGTGTGTGTGCATGCTCACGCATAAGCACACGAACATCTTGCACACAAGTTCATCTGAGAAGGCGGCCTGTGCTTGAGCATACGCACACAAGAAGCCTTGCTTGGGGATAAAACCAGACCCTGGTCTTAAAAAGTTTGGGGACAGCTGCTTTGCAGTATTTGTATACTTACTGTTCTTACTTTAAATTTTGGAGATGTAAACTGACCTGGGTCCTTTTTAAGGAGAAAGGCAGGGTTAAAATATTTTAATTAATTAATTAATTAACAAAGCATGCAAAAATATTGACAGTCTGAGTGGACTTGTTGTGGAGATGGCTAAGGTTCCTTTTGAGAAAACACTGCTCTCATTCTTTTGTAATGAAACTTGATGAAGGGCTTTGTCGCTCAGCTGCTATGTGTGGAAAACCGGGGACTACACAGATTCTGGCAAATCTTGTGACCTTTCCGGACAACACAGACGCAAAAGAAGTGGAACTGGCTAGCACACATGCTCTGTGCGAAAGATCCTTAAAATGGCTACCCCTTCGGGAACGGTAACACCTTGCTTATTTTTACAGCTGTTGGTGTATGGTAGGAATGGAGTATCGTGTGCTTCTACCACTTGCTCATGCTGAGCATCCTGCTGCTGCTCTGCTGTGATGCTGAGGTGTTGACAAGGTCAACAGCAGGACAGAACCTTTTAGACCCTAGGCCTAGGCCAACGGCTTGTAGGTTTCAGATGTGTGTGTGTGTGTGTGTGTGTGTGTGTGTGTGTGTGTGTGTGTGTGT
>JAHTLZ010000111.1:11412746-11453597 GCA_023846285.1 Phrynocephalus versicolor | reverse complement strand
TGTGTGTGTGTGTGTGTGTGTGTGTGTGTGTGTGTGTGTGTGTGTGTTTAAAATCATTTTGAAGGAACTGTTTCAATTATTTTTGAAAAAAATTGTAACAGCTAACCGCTTTTGGAAGGCTTGGTGCTATAACTATAACTAATTTCTCTTATAACTAGTTACTCTTAAACAGAATGTTTCCGAGCTTTGATTCAACAAAGCTATGTAGCTTCTGACTGCCAAGACATGATAGAGTTGCTTCAGTCCTGAACATGGAAATGCCATCTCTTATCACCAACCACGGATCTGAGATCAGAGCAAGGATTCCTGAGGTGGGAAAAGGACTGGAAATACAGAAGAGGACTGTAAGTTGCGCAGGAAAAAGACAAAAAGCATTATTCATGCAATCCTTTGCAGCCATGAAATTACAGGAAGGGTGGACACCCCTTAACACCATATAGGTTTGTAGTTTAAAGCTCCCTTGCAAATGACACAAAACCCCTTTATACAAAAATAACTCTTCGGGAGCACTGTCATAAGAAGATGAAATACAGTGGTACCTCTTATAACAAATTTAATTTGTTCTACAGGTCAATATGTTTTAAGAAAATTTTGTCTCACGAAACATGGTTTCCCATAGGAATGCATTGAAAATGGATTAATCTTCTCTGGAGACTATGGGTCGCTTCATTTTATGAAAATTTTGTCTTATAAAATGCTGTTTCCCAAAGGAATGCATTGGGAATTGATTAATCCATTCCAGAGGCTAGAATAAAGACAAAAATAACCAGGTTTTTCTTCCTGGGTACATATGGAATGGTGTTTCGTCTTGTGAAGCATCCCATAGGGAATTTTTTGGTCATGCGAAGCATACCCATTGCCGGACATTTTTTTTCTTCCTATGAGTTTTTTGTCTTACAAGGCATTTGTCTTAAGACGTACCACTGTATTGCAATTGCAATAATGATAAAGAATGTAAAACATCATATGGGAATAATAGCAGAGGGAGTGAACCAGTTGAGTCTAGATTTAGTCCCACTCAGTGTGAACCCACAGATTTTTCAATGAGATGGAGAAATCTTACTGTTTTGCTTTATATAAAATATCCTTTTTTTCCAAAAACAACTTTGTTTCAGCCTGCTCTGCAGATTTGCAATTTCTTTAAAAGTATGCACTGGGAAGATTTACATGTGTGCATAAATGGTATGGGTTTTTGTAAGTATGTCTGTGAAGATTCTCAGTCATCCAGGTAAGGTTATCTGGAGGCTGAGTCATGGTAACTGGACTTGTTCTCTTGAAAAATCAAAACATTTTGCTACTGCCCGACAATGATGCTTGGATGAGTAGTGAAACGTTTCAATCTCTCAAGAAAATAAGTCCAGTTGCCATGATTCAATCTTTTCTGCAAGCACTTGGCTTTAAAATATGCCATTTTGAAATCAAATTTCCTGAACGAACTCATTTTTGCAAACATTTCCTTCCAATGTGCAGGTTTGGAATGCAAGTACAATATCATAGAATTCTGAGCACACTCAATAGGAATGCATTCATGGTGCCTTTTATTTTCCTTTAAAAAAAAAAACTTAGGGGCATGCTGATATCACAACTTCATAGTCCTAGAGCAAATGCCTGTTATTCCCACACTCACTACAAGACACATATCGTACCTCTTGTTCACTCACACATATTTTGTACCAGGAAGCCTCACTTGCTTACGGTAAATGTACACCTGCACAACCCCAACATGCATAGTCCCAGGCAAATGGTTCTGAACCATTTCTCATTGTGGGTTCTCTTCTCCTTCTTTTCAAAATATAGAGAGCACTTGCTGTCAAGGCTGCTTTGCCACAGCCTCTAAAGGTCTTCCTTATCTCTTTCACACAATCTAGCCAGGGTTTTGTGTGGGTACATTTTTTCTCTATCTGAGCCACAAAAGATCTGCAGAATCAAGTTGAGTAAAGGTTGAAGCAGGAGGAAGAAGGAACACAACTAAGGGGTGATGAGAACATACAAGGAGGCAGTTTCAGAGGCAAACAATGCTACCAGTTTGGGGAAGTTCCTTTTTTGGATTACAATATCCAGAATCCCCTAACTAATCCTTTTATACGCGTGTGCGTGTGTGTGTGGGCGCGCTTGCACACACACACACACACACACAAAGAATGAGAGAGAGAGAGAGTTCTGCAGGCTCAGAGTCTGGTAGTTGTAGTGCAATGGGGACTTTTTTGAGCCTTTGTGTAGAGCATGTAGCAAGCACTCCAATGAGTTGAATCAAAATGTATTTGAGAGGCTGGAGCATAGTGATAGTGACTGGTTGCTTAATCATATCCTCCATAGCACACACATCCTCATCCTTTTCTATGTGTTTGCAATAAAAAAAATCACCTCTCCAAAGCTGGGTTCTAATATGTGCTTATGCATTGCTGCTAAACAGGGTTAAAGAATCGTTTCTTTTTTCATAAACAATGCTCTAAGTAGGCAGCTTCTCTTCTGGGAAATGCTTACAGGATAATAACCTTTGAACTGCAGAGCTGGAAGAGACCCTCTGGATCACCAAATCCAACTCCTCTCAAGGAGGGACAGTGGCCTCTGGCTTCACAGCCATAAAACCTAAGCCACTAAGCTATTCAGCAGAATGGAATGCAACCGTGAACTGTCTTCTCCACCACCACCACTCAACCTGGGATTTTCATCTCACCTGGAGAAGGATAGCAGTTTCATGTCAAGTCCCCCAGCACCTTGAGACCCAGCAACCCAGGGTTGATGGTACAGGGGGCTTACTTTTAGTAAAAGTAACATATTGTACAGATACCAATAATCTTATACTGTTCGACCTGTTGTGCTCTATGATACAGAGTGCTGGCCACTTGGCCAGCAATTAAAGAAAATGAACGTCACCTTGGTGTCATGGAGACAAAGATGCTACGATGGACCTCTGGCCTCCCACAAAAGGCTCATGTGTGCAATGATGACATCGGAGCAAAATACGGCATTGCACCTATCGCTGACAAGATGCGTGAAGCCCGGCTGCGTTGGTTTGGTCATGGCCTAAGTCCTTCAGTCTTATACTCCCACCATGCTTATGTATTTATATATTAATCAAACTTTATTGTGTGTCCACATTAGGCCTTCATCATAAACAATATTCAAATCCCTTCTTCCCACAGTCTCAGGCCATTTTCCAAGCTACCAGAGCACTTGCAAAGTCCAGTTGTTTCTCCCACTGGAGCCAAAGTGCCAGGCAATGTTCCTTCTTGTTCATCTCTTTTTCACACTCCTTGCATTCCTTCATCTGACGCAGTAGATTGATGGAGTGGTTGATCCTCCGGTTGGATTCCCTCCTGTTCCCATTGTTGATTGTCCATCAAGCCCCATTCATGGTGAGCATTTAAACCTTCCTCAACTGCTGTTATCATTTGCATTTTCCCACTGAAGAAACCTCTCAGAAATACTGGGTACCCCCAGAAATATTTCATACTGTGCTCCACAAGAATGACAGTTATCAGCTTGTTTTTGCTTCGCCAGATCACTGTTTGATAAAATAGATCAGCATATACCTGGACTGGTGCTCCATTCTATGACACCTGCCCAGATTTCTGATTGCTTTCATTAACATTTCTTTCTTATAAAAATTAACAAAGCACACCATGGTATATCTCGGGACCATTCTTCCGCTACATTTTGAGCCTACTCTGTGTAACCTCTTAAAATCTTCTGCCATGCAACTAAGCTTCAGTACTATTAAACTACTTTAAAATTTCAACTCTTAAGCTTTACCTTGTGTTCATCACTGTGCTCCGGACATTTACCAGCATATTACTTAACACTCTCCCTCTGCCCTCTCTTTTCTTGATCAAACAGATGTTTGTCAATATCAGTAAGTTTAGCTTCATGCACATATATCTGCTTAGTTCTCACTCTAGCTCTTATACCAATTCATTTCCAAATTCAATGTTTTGCTTCATCTTTAATTTGTGATGTCATTTTATATATCTTTGCCTTAAAACCAGCAAAAGATTTCTTGGTTTCTTCTTTTGCATGACAAAATGGAATATTTCTAGCCCACTTCTATCTGTCTGATTTTAGAGGCAAGGGAAAGCCTGGGGTTGTCACTTAAGTTGGCAGTAACCAATGTAAGTCTGCACAATATTAAAAAAAAATCAATTTATCAGCTTTGAATCTCTTAGCACCCAACTAATTTGCATCCCTCCCCCTACTTCCAAAAATGAAGTTCTCCATGGAAAAAGTTACACTATAGGCAGGTTGCTAACATTTGTTGCCAGTCATCCCCAAGAATGCTGGGAACTGGAGTTTTGTGTGGTGAGATTGGAAATCTCTAACAGAGAATTCTCAAGACCTCACCATAGCATAGTTTCGACAGTTCCTATAGGTGGGATGACACAGAACTGATATAAAATTGGAATCCAGTTTTCAGGGCATACAAAGTTTTAAGAAGCTCAGCACCAATAGAATGTGTGCCCCAAAGCAAGGAAGACACTTGTGCAATGACTAGCAACAATATTTTAAAGCAACAATAGCTGCTCTATGGAATTAAAGACAAATTGTGAAAGCACAAGCACTAGCACAATGCACTCTTGTTCTAGTTGAGAATCTACTCCTTGCTGGATGGACCATGAATCAAATGAGTCATTTACTTGGTTCAGATAAGCCTCCTTGAACTGCTTGAACTCCTTGAAAAGCTATTCTTATTTGAGTCAAATTGGGTCAGGCACACTTAGCTACAATAAAAGAAGTCAAACAGCATGTCTTGACAAAGAAGAGTGAAGAAGAGGTGTCACTTTCCCTACCCCAAAGAAGAAAGAGCTTATTAACACCTTCTCCACATTCCTAATAATGAAAGAGGACTCTACACTGTGTAGGATAGGGTGGTATGTTTCTCTCCCATAAAGAACATGAAGTATCAGCTACTAATTAAGTTCTAATTATCCCAGGCAAGTTGATTTCCATTAGCACATCTGATTCACAAGCAAGTGTATGATGCTGAAGTCTAAAGAAGAATTCATTAGCACTATTCCACATCTGTTTCCGGAACCTTCTAGTCAGGGGAATCATCTCACTAATTTAGTCACAGAGGTCAAAAAGCACCCAATTGCTTTTGTTCATCATCTACCAGATTGGCCGGGAGTGCACCAAGGGTTGGCTTATTTGTAAGATCATGCCTTTAGCCTATTTACCAAAGTGTTCTTTTGCTATATTAGAATCAGACTCTCCAATAATCTTGCAAATTTGATGGCTATCCAAAATATACCACTGGCTGCTGCTTCATAAGCAGAGAGGCCAGAAATTCCCCAAAGGTATAGATGACATGCTTGACTGAGAAAGAGTGTGATATTCTTCAGAAGGAGCTTCCCAGAAACACAACTAATGCTGAACTTAACGGAATGTATTGTCTCTGAGGTGCTAACACATCCTCCTGTTTAAATTTATGTGTTCATGTACATTTATAACATGTTGTGCAACAAAAGCCTTATTCAAGCATCATCTATTAGAGAAAACTCACAACGTGGAGAGGAGCATTCTAACCTCACCACATCTTCTCATCATTTCTATTGCCTCCCAACGCATGGAGAACAATAGTCTGGAAAAGTACAGCCCCCACTATCTGTGGAAGCTCTGCAGGTATCAGGAACCTGGTTTTCCCATATCCTGACTCATGTAGAAAGTTTCCACCGAAAGAATCCACTAAAGGACATTAGTTGGCTGGGGTCCATCTGGAAGAGCAGACCACAGCCACATTATACTACTAGGCAAGTGGGCAGACCTTGGCCGGGGCTCAGAATGGATTTGACAAGGAGGCAAGTGCAGTTAACTCAGCTCCCCTGCAAACTGTTCAGACAGGATACACCAGGCACCTAAACATTCCCTGTACCCCATTCCCCTACTTGAAGAAAGTCCTTTTCCATCAAGACCGAGTCTCGATTATATGGGAAACCACGGCAGAGGATGGTCTTCCTGCGACCTCCACCTAAACAGTCCTAAAATATACAGTATTTAAGTTAAAAGATGGTGGCTGCCACAAAATAACTCCTGTGCTGTTTCTCAGCTGGGGTAATATGGTCCTAATAAAGCTGGCGAAAGTTGTAATAAGAACTTACATTACTGATCTATAGCTAAGTGCAATTTATGTACAGTAAGTTATTTTTGTTGTTGTAGAACCCATTTCATGCAAACTTAATTCACAATTTTTTCTGGAATATTTAAATTTCCAGACTGTATTAAATGTGTAGTAAGTATAGCGTTGCCACTTTCAGGTATGGTAAAGGATGCCATTTTGTTGCCAGTTTTCAACTGACAGTTGAACGCACTTAGTACTAGGATTGTTCGGATGGGGGTTACTTCTTCTGCTTTGCCTCAGGCAGCAGCATATCTTGGGTTGCCCATCTTCCAGGCTATGTAGCTGGGAAGGTCACAGAAATTGTAGAACTTCAGATATATCAGCCTTCTGTGTTCAGAGCGTCCTAATAACTTGGCAGCTGGAAACCTCTGAATCATTTTCAGCCTACCTTTTTTTTTTGGGGGGGGGAGTTACTGTAGGGATTTTCACTTGCTAGTAATCGTAGAACACAAAGTTTTGTTAGGGCATGAAGTGCGGGGGGAGGGTAGAAGAATGGGACAGTAAAAATGGGAAACCAATTTTTGTTTCAAAACAATTTAGAAATTCCTAACTGTAAAGAAAGTAGGAAATGGGTTTGGGCTTTTAACAGATCATTAAGATGTTTGCACATGTAGACCTGAATGGATGCTTACTACACTACAGCAATGTTTCGTTAATGCTGTTCATAAAAGTAGTGATCCAGGAAACTACAAACTGAATTGAATGTGTATGTATTTGGTTCATTATTTTTATTTTGTTGTCAAGATTTAATTATGTTTGATTGGTTAGTTATTTCAATCTATACATTGTATATTGCTTAATTTTATTATTCATTGTATTGTCCATGTCCTAACTTTTGTAAATCGCCCAGAAGGTGCAGTATAAAAATCAAATAAATAAATAAATAGAATTTATAATTAAGCCCAGGATAGGGCAAATCAATATATTTATGAATAGCTTAATAACTCTCTAGGCATATTAAGTAATACTTAATACATTATTAATTGCTTGATAAAAGTGTTATTTCATGTTTCCATTAAATCACAAAGAGGAATAGTGGAATGGCTTTAGGAATAAAGGTGGCAGTTCCTTATACAGTGGTACCTTGTATAAAGGTATTAATTCGTTCCCAATGAAATTATGTTAAGCATATTTTCCTTTATACAAATTTCCCATAGGAATGCATTGAAAACAGAGTGATCCCATTTTTATGTTGTACAGATTCGCCCCATAGGTGATTATGTTAAGCAAATTTCCCCTATCTCCGGAATTTTTTATGTTGTACAAATTTTATGTTATACAAACCATTTGTTATTCAAGGGTCCACTGTATCAGTAAAACCTAAAGGTGGGATTTTTTTTATTTTAGCAGATATATACAGGATTGTGCTACATTTCTTTGATTTTTCATTTCCTTCCTTTTACCACTTTTTTTCTTCATGTCCCCCCCCCAAAAAAAGAATACAAATTCCATAAATTAATTCCACAAATTAATCTGACATTTCTTTCTTCTCTTGGTTTTGAATCTGTTCCCTATCAATTTTCATTGCATGTTCCTGAACTATGGTTAACTTTAACTTTAGCTCTCCACATAGTTCTTCTAATTTCCACCACTCTTCTTCTGAACTTTTAGAAACAAACCTTGAAACTAACAAGGAGGTTTTGTGGGTATGCTTAATATTAACCTCCTAAACCTCAGAGTAACTGCTTGTTGGTCGAGTCCTATTTTCTTTTCAGACACTGTTACCTCAGGCGATCCAAAGTCGAGAAAGCATTTATGCAATTTCTCTGGACTAGAGATGGTCCTGCGTCTAGGATTATTTGTGGGGAAAATTCTGAGGAAGGTTGGGTGGCCAGCATGGGGGGAGGGTAGTGGGGAGAGAGAAAAGAAAAAGAAGAACTCCTCAGGGTGTGTGCCTACTAATACAGTATCTCCTTGTCATGCCATTTGCCATTGTAACTGCATCCTAATGCCCTAACTACCACTACTACGACAATCCAAATACTTCAAAATGGTGGTTTCCCAGCAGGCTCTTCACTGTTGTTGTTCAGTGACAACTGGGCCGTAGCAGCTGTGACAAGACAGTGTGTGCATATCATCTGCTTTTCCTCAATGAAATGTGTCCCAGTTCTCCAGAACATTGCTAACTATAACCAGAGCTTGAAAACATGTCTCCCAGTATCCCCCAGCCCGTATGACCAAAAAAGTAACTTTCCCTTGCTACCATGCAAAGGATGCCACTGCTAATCCAAGAGACAAAGCCATACGTGAAATATCCATCCATCGCCAACTTTTATTGGAGTTATTCTCTTTCATAGAGCACAGAATCTCTTCAGAAGAAAAACATACACCAAAGAAACGGTTCAAGACAATATAGACAGACTAGTCTCTCTCCCAAGAGTTTTCCTCAGCCAGAGAGCTAAAATGGCCTTTCTTGCTTTTTCACTTTTGGGACAAGCAAGCTAGAGAGAAGCAAGCGGGTTAGAGCAGACATGCTGATTTTCTGACTAATAAATAATTCAACAAATGTCATTTTTAAGGTGTGACAAATATCTCTTTCCTTTCTATGGAACCATGTAATCTCTCCAAAAGTATCAGGATACTGTACTACTTGAAGGAGAGTGAGTGAATTTTAAGAATTTTGGAGGGAAGGGTTTAAAATAACTAGTTTTTAAACAAAACAACTTAATAAAATAACACAACTCCCCTCCCCTCACCACAATTTTATCACTGCTTCACACAGTAATTTAACCTCTCCCCTCTATGCCAGATCTTTTTTGTTCATCCCTCAAAAATTCTTTAAAATTTCTCACAAAATATTAGCCCTACCTTCAGGGGTGTTCTTGCCCCCCAAAATTCAGCCAGGTCAAACAGATTGGCATCTTTTGTATCTGGATCTCCTTGTTAGCATCTCTGAATGAGGCAGGTAATGACACAAGCACCTCATCTAGAAGCACTCCATGTTACTGGTGGTTCCATAATTTCCATATTATACATGTTTGTTATATGTGAGACAGTTTGGTTATTTAGCCACTATCCTACATTAACTCAAACAGATACTGAGGACATTTGAAAATAATTCCCTGTACCTCTTCATGGCCTTTGTTTCTCCCACATCACAGCCTTCAGGTTTTTTGTTTTGTTTTGTTTTGTTTTTTAAAATTCAGGGCAAAGGGGAAAATCTGCATAATAATCAAGCCCTTATGATTAGTTAGGCTATGGTTTTGTTTTTTTTTAAAAAAAACCTTTTCCATCATTCAACACCCATTCTCCCCTCATTTTTTGCTTGTTATCATGCTTGCTTCTCATCAGTGCTGAGGTAGATTTCACATAGATGAACAAAAGAAAGATGACAGAAGAGATGCGTTTTCAGCATAGAACATAGCTCTCCCCACTTAAAAAAACAATTCTTTAATAATCACAGAAATATAATGATTGTGGGTCAAAGTTTCCGTGGCTAATTTTCAGGTTCTATGTGAGGGATGATTCACACAAGATGGATGCCAAGTGGAGGCCTCTCTTATAGCTCCCTTCCTGTATGTGCAGAGACTCAAAATTTGTGCTAACCTTGTTCCATATATTTCTGATTTGCCACCATTTGCTGAGATATCAAGAGAATAGCGCAATATGCCTGTGAAGATTCTCAGTCATTTAGGTGAGGTTATCTGGAAGCTGAGTCATGGCAGCTAGAGTTCTTTTCTTGGGAGACTGAAAAGTTTCGCTCCTCATTCAAACAGCTTTGTCAAATGAAAGTTAGTGGTGAGGTCTCCAAGGTGAACTATAAATTGGATGAGGAGTGAAATGTTTCAGTCTCACAAGAAAAGAAGTCCAGTTGCCATGACTCAACTTCCAGGGAAGAGCACAGATTTTCCAAAGAACTGCCATTGGTAACTAATTCACACTGTGTTGATAATTCACAAGGCGAGATTTGCAGTAGCCAACTTTGAGTGCCAGCTAAGACATACATTACAACTCTTAACTGCAAAAACATGGAACACATGGAGAAAGTATGTTAATCTGGCTGTAGCAAAGGCAGCCCTGCCACAAAGTGAAATGAAGGAATTGCCTCTAGTTGGTATGGGGTATTGTTAAAGCCAGATTAAAGCAGAGGAGGAATCAATCAAATCTGACCTAAGGGGAATTTACGATCATTTTGATGAGTGGGAGACACACTACCCCCAAATCCATTTTCAGATACCTGCTAGAGAGGAAAGTGAGGAACTGCTCAGTTGTGAAAGATCTGAAGGCAGCTGAAGCAAAGATTCGGACAGACACTCTGCATCACTGTCCAAGGGCTCTGTTTCAAGCAAACCATTTCTCCTTGACACAGTGACTTACGAACCTTCCCTATGGGAAGGCAGGAAGAATCAAATCAAAAACTTGGTCTTGAATAGGAAAGTGGATATCCACCAATCCTAACTAATACAAGTTTAATGCATTGAACACATTCTAAAACTGGCTTCATCTATCAATTTGGCTAAAATAATCCACAATCAAGCAGGGAAAGCAGAAATGGGGCTGCTCAGGGACACCAATTGTATCATCCGAAATAATATCCCTATAGCTCCCATTCATTAAAACCAACTTAGTGTGTCTTCAGCCAGTATGCACTCTGGCCAAATGGGAGGGTTCACAACAAATTAAACCCGCAACAGAGGTTCCAGGTTCTTGCCAAGTAGAAGCAGACTTTACTATTCTAGTACAAAGGGGGTCAATTACAAGTCCCACTTAGGGATGGATTTTTTTAAAAAAAATTCTTGACTACAAATCCCATAATTCTCTGTTCTCTGAACTATACCTGACAGATACTCAAATGTGGCTCATCTGAAAAAAAAGACTTCAACTGGAAAGCTTTGTGGTAGAGCTAGACTTAGCTCCATCTCACTTCCTGTTTAGTAAGATCCCACCCAACCTTGGGAAAGAAACAGGAAGCTGGGGCAAAATCCAACCTCAAAGTTTTCCATTGGAGTTCTTTCTTCTGCTGAGCCACATATAAGTGCCTGAAAGGTGTCCATCGAGTAGCATTCCCATAGAATAGAGAAATGCAGGATTTGTAGTCTTTAATGTTATCTTTTAATGCTGTAAGATGTCCCTCAATTCCCTGTTCTCAAACTTGAATATGTCTTATTATACTGGACTGTATATTGTCCCTCATTACTGTACACCGCCTTGGGTCCTTTTCCAAGGAGAAAGGTGGGGTAAGATACTCTAAATAAATAAATAAATAAATAAATACTCCAGGAAATCAAACAATCCCATCCCTGTGAACCATCCCAAGTCACCATGGCTTTGGGGCAGTGGAAATGGTATTGAAGCACTCAACTTGTAATGATCTCACAGGAATTCATATTTGAAAAGGGTGGGCTAACAATATCTCCATGTTCTACCCTCAGGATAGGAACAATCCAGTCATTTGAAACCCATGAGATGATTTGTGGAATTGCAAGAGTGAAAGGATTGTGAAAGGGGTGAATGGAAATGTGAACATTTCTAACCTTCTTGCGAGAACAATCACAGTAAAAATGGGGAAGAGAAAAGTGATGCATTAGTATGTGGGTTAAGGTCTTAAAAACATAGCTTGGGTTTGGGTTTTGTGGAGTTAAGAGACTAAGAACTACATAAAAGTGGTGCGCAATGGCCATTTTTCAGCAGCCTTAGTGTGGCCTCCTCAGATGATGGAGTTGAAGGGGGTGATGGCCAAAGGTGTGTGTGTGTGTGTGTGTGTGTGTGTGTGTGTGTGTTTTCCTTAGGGTTATTTTTAATAAAATAAAAATTTTAATTGTTTTACAATAAAAAATATTTAAATTTTTAATTGGTAAAGCAAGTTTATTGAAAACAAAGGTCATATCACTTTTTTTGGTAAAAAAAAAAACATCCCAAACAGGGGCGCAGGGCCCTCTCAAAACATACCAAAAATTACTCATCATGTCCCTTAAAAGGCATACTGGGACTTTTTGAGGAAATAAAGTTTTTTTCAGCAAAATTTTTAAATGAGGGGGGGGGGATATGAGTGTGCTAAGAGGCTGCAAAAATGGTCTGGGGAACTACAAGCAGCCTATACCATGTTACCGACCCTGGAACTACACATCTTTTTTAAAAAAAACTCCTTCTCTTCTGTTTTGTTTTTTAATTCCATTCTCCCTAGTGCTTACAGAAATTTGACTGTGGGCCACAATCACTATTTACTACTAGCCATCCTGAGCCCTTGGGATAAGGCAACCTATAAATCTCAACGCTTACATTGCGAAAACCTCCTGATAGGAAGACAATTGCTGAAGAAGGAGAAGTTCTGTGCAGTTCTTCTTCTGTGTTTTTTCCTTTTCATTTTTTTTCTTTTTCACCAAAGCCTGATATATGAGCAGGCTGTTTTCAAGGAGACAATTTTCACAATATGGAGGCACCACAAACCCGGAAGCAAGAGATCAACCAGAACATGCCTGCTGTTTAGATCAGTACAGCAAAAGAGATGCTTAGTATAAGGCCCGAAGAGAGAGAGAGAGAGAGAGAGAGAGAGAGAGAGAGAGAGAGAGAGAGAGAGAGAGAGAGAGAATGAAAGGGCAGATGTCAGAAATGGAAAATGTGCTTACATTTATGCTGTTGTCAAAAACAATGTCAACATGCTGTCATTACAGGAGAATTATGAGTCAGAATGCAGCAAATACCATTCTTTGTTATACAGGAACTATCTAAAGCAAGGTGAAGGGTGTGCCGGGAGAAAGGTGGAAAACAGTTGCCAAAAGAGAACACAGACAGTCACGTGGGGACACTTCCTGGAGCGATACCCAAGTCAGCAGTGCACTGTTCTTCCAGTGCAACTCACAAGGAACTAGCATGGGAGAAGAGGAGGAGCTCCTTTTGGTAGGGTAGGGTAGGAAAGCATTGTGTGTTACAGTGTCCAGTGCAATAACTTGAGAACGTCCATGCTACAATTCTGGATGTTGGCTCTATTTCTCAGCAGCATTGTTAAAAGTGGGCTTTTAATGTAAAAGACCAAGACAAAAGACACTTGAACCAGTGATTGGAGGCCAAGGCTTTCTAAGTCCAATAAACAAGCAGTCCAATATATGCCCTTCTTAATAGCTGAAAAAGTGGGGGGACTTGGTCCACCTGGATATTTTCCTGCACCGCATAGATACAAAACAAAATGTTTTGATATCTTACTGCAGGAGCATCACATTGTGCCCTCTGTAGGTCAAAGTTCATATGTCTACTCACCCATTCCATCCCCAAATCACACAATCGTGGGTAATTTTTCACTCATCCTACCCTGAGATCTTCCACAGACACCAATGCTGAACCATGTAGACAAAGTCCTCTACCCAACCTCAGTTCTGAGCCTTCAGATGGGCGAGTGCATTGTGGTGCCCTGTGGAGCCCGGTCCAAGTATATTTCTCGGCCTCCCCACCCCCTCAACCTTTACAGCTGGATCAAGCATTAGGGAAATATTGCAGGCCCTACTCACAAAGAGCAGGAGGGAGAGGGGGCAGGAAACCACTTAAAAAACCAAGGCGAAGAGAAGAGGGTAAAGGAGAGGCAGAATTCTTCACGGTTCAGTCTGCCGGAGACTTGGAGGTATTTTAGAGAGAAGCCCCTGTTGTGCCACCGCTTTTCATGCAGCATCCAAGAAGAGTGGGTTAGGGATTGGGTGAGGTGGTCAGGTCTCATTAAGGAAGCCGGAAGAGGACAGACGGTGGTGCAGACCTCAGATCTTACTGTTCTCCAGGTGTGAATCAATATGTTTTATCAAAGCATCGTCCGGGTAACCAATGGGAAAGGCCACCTGGCAGAGAGGGCAGCTTCGGATGTCGGAGTCCACTGTCTCCATCAGCAGCTAAGGGATAACAGGGTTGGGGAAAGAATGGAAATTAGAGAAGGGTGTCATTTGTTTACCAAAAAAAAAAAAGAGTTCAAAGTTTAGAAATTGCTTATTAAATACAATCCCTGGATATTCTGAAAAGACACTTCTTCACAGATGCTGGCTGATCAACAGTGTCTTTGTGCAAAGGCTTGGCCAGCAGCAAATAAAAATAAAAATAAAATATCTGAGTGGAAGTGAAACTGCTTTGCTGTTAAACTAAGTTTCCCAGAAACAGTAATGTGCTTTCCCTACTATCATGCCCCCCGCCCCACCATGTCCATTAACAAGGCCTGTTAGCTTTAGGCTTAACGAAAAGGGATTTATAGTAACAGTGAAACCATGTGACTGCCTTTGGGAAACTCCTACTGGGGATGCACAGGGCGGCGAATGGTGGCTTTTAGTGCTCTCTGCAAGGCATAGATAAAATTTAAAATTGCAGTAGCTCATAGTGTCACCAGACACAATGTAACTATACAAAATGTAGTTAATATATTTTCATGTTGCATCTCCATCTGTTTCCAAAAGCAGCCAATCTTTGACAAATTAATTCTCAATTTTTACTTCTACAAATTACCTTTGGATGCAAAATTATCTGCAGTTATGTGAGGAACAGATAATGAAACGTAGTATTTCATTGTTTCAGAAGATATAAAGTGATTCTGCACAACAGCATCAATGATTGTGTGCTGAGGAATATTCTCCCACACAGATTTTGCCATGTTGATTCCCATATTTAGCCGTCTGATTTTACTGTTGTGCTTTTAATCCCTTGCAATGTCCCTCTGCATAGTCACTGTTAAAATTATGTGATATACTCCTGATGTGAGACCTTTACCCACATCCCAGCTCATACCTACAGACCAGGAGATAAGACTCTTCTAGATCAGGGCTGTTCAACTTTGAAAAGGCCAAGGTCTAATTTTTCTGGCCCAAAGTGCCTTGAGGGCTACTACACTCAAACCTCTCCTTACGAATTTTTCCCGTTCTAAGCACATGCTCATAAGTAAAATCTTCTGTAAGTAGAGCAGCGGTTTCCCATAGGAATGCATTGAAAACCAATTAATCTGTTCTGGGGGGAACAGATTTCAATGCGCCATGGCCCTTGAACTTCCCCGCTCGGCTGAGGCAGTGGGCTGGTAGACCCAGAACTTTGCTGGGGCAGTGGTGGTCCTTGGGATGGGGGAGGGAGGGGTGGAGAACTTATCCCGTCACTTTTTTATTGATGGCCAGCGGGCTACTTTTGAACCCTTTGTGAACTACCAGTAGCCCCCAGTCTACCTGTTGGGCAGGCCTGTTCTAGATCAACCCACATATAAGGGGGGAAAGGGAAAGGAAATGGAAATCCTGTCAGCAATTAGAATCTTCTAGAACTCTCAGAAAAGCTTCATGTTCCTATTGGATTTTCATTATTACAATTACACATTACAGGAGATGTTTATGTTTAATGTGCTGAACTAATTCTGAATGGTACATCTGAACTGAGGAAGGAAAGACATGGAAAACATACAACCCTGGATGCTGCTTACATTGATTGAGGGCCAGGACTGGGCATGTTCAGCCCTGGAGTATGAGGCATCGGTCCGGTGTGTCGAGGTGTCGGGGATGGGGAACCCTGCACAGAAGGAGGCGCAACGGATGCCCCCGGCTTCAGGGCTGGGGGGACTTGGGAGGGCCCAGTCTTCTTCATCTGAGGACTGCTTCTCAAAGTGCAAATGGTCCTCAAAGGTGTCTCTGGCGTAAACCTCACTGTATGGGCGGTGCTTTGGTAAGGTAGAAGCTTCTGGTTGCAGCCAGAGAGAGCGGTTCTGCTGCTGGTACATAGCTGCATTGCTCACTTCTGAGTAGCTCCGGCGGCCTTGGAAGCCGGCTTTAATGTGGTGGCTGCAGGGTTTGGAATAGCCCAGATCCAGCATGCTTCTGTCACCACCTGGAGATCTGTGTTGTGAGGTTAGGGTGGTAGGGGAGGAGCAGTTGGGGCCTGGTGAGCAGCGCTGCTGGGCAGGAGACTGGCTGGCCGGTGGGGCTGGGGAACGGCGCTGGGAAACAGGAGACTGGCAAGGAGGTGGAGCTGGAGAACGACGCTGATGGGCAGGAGACTGACAAGGCTGGGGTGCTGGAGACCGTCTTTGTAGGGCTGGAGATGGGCACTGAGGGAGGGAAGGTCTCCCTTGCTGTGCTGGGGAGCTACACTGAGGAGCTGGGGAGGAGCGGCGTTGCTGGGCAGGAGAATGCCGTTGGGAATGGGGAGAGTGTCGCTGACCTGGAAATGGGGTGAGGACAAGGAAAACAAATATCATATTTTGGTTTTGATAAGAATCCAAAAGGGAGAAAGCAACAATAACAGCAAAAGATGTTCCAAAAGGCTGTAGGGTAGGTACATGCATATGCAGAAACATACATGCAGCCTTTCACTAATTAAAAAAATCAAAAATTGCCTCCCCTAATTACCTTATATTTTACACAGTGACAAAACTCTTATGTGTATGATTCCTTCTCATACCAAATAATGTTGAGTGTATCTACACTCAACAGTTATAGAAGGTGGATAATGCTTTAAGAGATATGTCTCCCTCTTAACAGAATGCTGGGAGCTGTAGTATGGCAAGGTACTTAAAATTCTCTGCTGGGGAGCTCCAATGCAGTGTTACTGATAATCTATTAAGGGCCTGCTTGTCGATAATAATACCAAGAAGGCAAGCTTCATGGAAGAATTCCCATTGCAAGGCACAGGAAGGGATGCTTAGTTCCTATGACTTTCAA
Source organism: Phrynocephalus versicolor (assembly GCA_023846285.1). Lineage (NCBI taxonomy): Eukaryota > Metazoa > Chordata > Lepidosauria > Squamata > Agamidae > Phrynocephalus > Phrynocephalus versicolor. Next base: position 11,436,884 of record JAHTLZ010000111.1, on the reverse strand, counting down.
ACTTGTTCCTGGTCAGGACAGAAATGTGCACCAAGTTACCAATCAGCAGAGCAGTTTGTGAATGGTACTGTTGCAGTCAAAAGGTTGGGCCCTCCAGTGGTGGCGAACCTTCAGCACTCCAGATGTTTTGGACCACAACTCGCACAGTCCTTTGTCTTTGGCAATACAGGCTTGAAATTCTGGGAGTTGTGGAATTTTGGGCAAAACATCGTCTTTGCAGGGTGATGAAAACACAAGCAGTTTTGAAAATATTTCCAAAGTGAGTGGGAAAGAAATTGTCAAATGCACCTGAGTGTAAGCAAGTTCCTAGGAATTTAGAAAATAACTGAAAATTACTGCTAGTGTTTCATGTTTTCATTAATTTACATATGCATTTCAAGTTATCTTGCATGCATGCAAGCACATACACACAGCCTGACTTTTAAAATTACAGTTTCGATCAAGTTCTAAAGCTCTGTCTTCTACTGAACTGCTATACCATCTTGAGCACCCCCAGTCATCTCCCTCTTCAACACCACTTACCACCATTGATGGCTTGCTCTTGCATAAGGGTCCGGAGAATCTGACTTTGGATAGAACTCAGGTTCCTTAGGCGACACAACTCCTCGGTCAGTTCTGTGTATGCAAGAGCCAGGTTTACCCTATCAGAAAAGGAGAAATGGGGAAAAGCCCCAAAGAGATATAAGTTGCAGCCTCTACAAGAGGGGAGAAAATTATTTTGAAGGTGCAAAATGGACAGATTTAACTCAGCTATTTGGGGAGTATCTCTCCCACTTGTTGTGGCCTATTATGGGTCACCGGTGATAGAAACCAAGTGGGAGATCCATATTTCTGAATCAACCTCTATAGAAAAAGCTCCCAAATGGAAAAAAAACCCTCTTATTTTTAGAAGTAATGCATCAAATTGGGATCTGAGTTCAGTGTGTTGTGCTGTTACACTGTGTTTCATCTGTGGTGTGAGAAAAATGGACTGTGTCACTACCTGTGTCACCATGGCACAAACAGACCTCCTGGCAGCTTCAATATGAACACTGTTGTGGGCATATACTGCTCTTCTCTACAATATCCATAATACAGCCTTACTCAGCTTGGTATCTTCCAAGTGTGCTGGGCTACAGATGCTGTTATCACCAGCAGTGTGTCCGACAGATGGCAGGTTTGAGGAGAAAGGCCTCCATCATGTAATGGCAAACTTCCCAGTGCACCTGTCTGAAACACTGGGGAACGAGAGGGTCAGAAATCACGTGAAACAGGCTTTCTTGTAGATTAAACAGCATGGCATGTGTGAGCATTTTGAATTATAATGGGCGCAATGCTTTATTGCTCCAGCATAGTACTCCGCCATTTTAACACATACCATAACTAAATTCCTTTGCAATGTCTCTTAATGGTCTTCAAGTATTTTTCAGATAGGGGATCATTCAGAGTTGAGAAACATTCCTTCTTTGAAATACATCTCCCAGAAATCCCCATGAAGGCCCCAGGTTTCAATCACCAATATCTCCATTTTAAACAACCTCAAGCTTTCCTCAACCTGACAACCTCCAGTCATGTTAATGACAAACAATGGAGGTTATACAGTTGGCACTGTTACTTACAGCAGTTTAATGGACCAATGCTGTGACTCATAGTACTACAGTGCAGGAATAAGCACTACCTCTGCTCTCATTGTCAAGCACATCGTTCTGTTATTGCTTTCAACATAAACACTGGCTGACAATGTGTATGGGGAAAGGCCCGTAGAGTTTTCCGCTTAAGGGATGATGGGTAGATGCTTAAGGGAAACAGTTCCCACACCACTGCAGTTACCCTGCACACTACTCTGCATAATTTAGGCTAGGAAGGGTTATAAAGAGGTGAAGGAAAATGCTACTATCACAGTAATCAGCATGTTAATCTGAACATAGCCATCTTGGTCGGCATTCATAGGATAGCTAATTTTTCCAATCCTTGGGTCCAAATCAGAGAATCATATATCCAAAAGGAAAATAGCAGTGTTTTATCATGTCCTCATACTTTTGCTTCCACAATAGCCTGTGCTAGGAGAACCTACAGTGGATATAAAATGTTTACACACCCCTGTTAAAATGTCAAGTGTCTGTGATGTAAATAAATGAGACAAAGATAAATCATTTCAGAACATTTCCCACCTTTAATGAGACCTATGAACTGTACAACTTAGTTGAACCACAAACTGAAATCGTTTAGGTAGAGGAAGGAAAAATAAAAAAAATGGAATAATATGTTGGCATATGTGTGCACATCCTCTTATAACTGGGGATGCAGTTTGCCCACTCTTCTCCGTTGCCCACATACTGTATGAACTGAGTTGTACAGTTCATAGGTCTCATTAAAGGTGAAAAAAAGTTCTGAAATGATTTATCTTTGTCTCATTTATTTATATCACAGACACTTGACATTTTAACAGGGGTGTGTAAACTTTTTATATCCACTGTATTTTGATTTCATTTCCCTTCCCTGCTGCAGCACATATTGGGTCCATCTGTCTCAGTATTTTCAGCTCCAACTGGCTACAGGTCTCTGGAGTAGGGGTGGGCAAGTTCAATGGCCCTGCAGGCCACCGTTACCCCTCTGTAGGCCTCAAGGAGCCTGAAAAAAGGCTATGTTTAGCTATTAGAAAAACATAAACAGCAACGTTCTTTTAAATTTGAAAGGGATAAGAAAGCCTTAGGACAGGGGTGCCCAAACTTTTTGTAAGGAGGGCCAGATTTGGTGGCTGAGAATGTGTCAGGGGCCGGCTGCTCCCCGACCCTGCCACCCCACTGCAAGCCCCACCCACTAACCCATAAGCCCCACCCACTGACCCTATGCAACCCCACCTGCAGGAAGGAAGGCAGGGACCGAGGGAGGGAGGGAGGTGGAAACCAAGAGAGGAAGGAAGGAAGGTGGGGAACAAGGAAGGGAGGAAAGAAGGAAGGTGGGAACCAAAGGAAGCACAGGGAGCCGTGGCCACCGCAGGGGAATGTGTGGGTGAAGGACGGGGAGGGAGGGGCGGGCCAGCCAGCCGCAGGCCACTCAGAATGGCCTGGCGGGCCGGATTTGACCCCTGGGCCGGACTTTGGGCAGGCCTGCCTTAGGAGAAATAAGTATTTGTTGCTTTTAAACACACACACACACATTTGCTTCTTAAAGGGAGGGGGAGCCTTATTTATTTATTTATTAAGCTTATATACCGCCCGTCTTCCCGGAGGAACTCCGGGCGGTTTACAACAAACGGTATAACAAAATAACAGTTAAAATAAGATAGAGTTAGCCAAATAACAGAGCAATAAAAACCAAAGTTGCAGATGGCGGGGCAGGAAAAAGAAAAAAAAAACACTTTAATTAAGTCAACCAAATGCCTCCCGGTAGAGGAGAGTTTTCAGAGCCTTCCGGAAGACTGGCAGGGACTCTGCTAGGTGCACTTCTGCTGGGAGGTGATTCCACATGGTGGGGTCAGCCACAGAGAAGGCTCGGGTACGGGTGAATGTTCTCCGAGCCTCCCTGGGCGTGGCCACACACAGCATGTGCGCCCGCGACAACCTAGTCGGACGGGCTGATGTTGACTGCTGGTCGATCTGCTCTGTCAGGTTGTCAGGTCCTAGGCCATAGAGGGTTTTGTAAATCAAAACCAGGACCTTGAATCTGATTTGGGCCGCAACGGGAAACCCATGCAGGCGGGCCAGAACTGGGGTGATGTGGTCGAACCAACGCACACCCGCCACCAGTCTGGCCGCCGCATTTTGAACCCGCTGCAGTCGCCGAAGGAGAGTCAAGGGCAACCCCATGTAGAGCGCTTTACAATAGTCCAGTCTCGAGATCACCAGCACTTGCACCACAGTTCTGAGGGAATCCGCATCTAGGTATGGACGAATCTGGGCAATTCAATGGAGATGAAAAAAGGCAGCCCTGGACACAGCGGTCACCTGGGCCTCCATGGTGAGCACCGGGTCCAGGACTACGCCCAGATTCTGGACGGAGTCCGAAGGCCGGAGGGAAACGCCCTCCAAGGTGGGAAAAGGGCCTCCATAGCTAGATGGGGAAGCCCCAAAGAACATAACCTCGGTCTTGTCGGCTTTGAGTTTGAGCCTGTTAGCCCTGGTCCATTCCATGACCGCGCCCAGGCACTGATCGAGGGTCTGGACAGCCTCATCTGCAGCGGTGGAAAAGGAGACATAGAGCTGTGTGTCATCAGCATACTGATGACAGCAGACTCCATGTCTCCTAATGACCTCAGCCAGCGGCCTAATATAGATGTTGAACAGCATGGGAGAGAGAGACGACCCCTGTGGGACCCCACAAGGGAGTATCAGGACTACAAAAAAGCCCTTGGGGTCTTTTGCAGTTTATGGGCTGTGTACATGAATGCACGCACGCACACACACACACACACACACAGGTTTATGATAGGACTCTTTCTTAACCCTATCTGTAGATCCTGAAATGGCAGCCTTGTACTTAAGTACTAGCACTAGCTAAACCCAACCTTGGTTAAAAAAAAAAAGTGTGTTCAAAGTAGCATATTAAACTATTATGTGGGATCTCTCTGCAGGATTTATCTCCTTTTCTACTAAAAGCCTAAAGTCCATCAACTACAATCAGGCATACAGTGGTGACTCAGAGGCCAGGGCCAATAATCTGCAACATCCCATGAATGGCTCTTCTTCTTAAACGCAGTGTCCTCCTGTGTTTATTTGTTTGTTTGTTTTGGACTACAACTCCCTGTCATCACCAGGCATCATGGTCTATACCCAGGCAATGGACAACGAAGACTGTAGTCCAAAATATTTTTATAGCACTATACTGGAGAAAGCTACATATACAGTAGACCTACTGTAAATGTAACAGGCATTCTCTCTTAATTTGGATGGGAAAATTTAAAGCTATTAAGAAGAGGAGCCTTCAGAAAGCAACAGTGTCTTTCTTTCTTTCTTTCTTTTCTTTTCTTTTTGCTTTTTTGTGTTTCAAAATTTCATCAATCTGCCTAGGCCTTTCCAACTGGTCAGTGCTGTCCTCAAAGAATTCTCAACCCCCAATCCTGATTCACATTGCAAGGAAAAATGAGACCATAAATCAAGAGTTTCTTGCCCACGTTCAGGTACAGAGTTGCTAAGAGAAGGATATAGAAGTCCAGCCCGATGAACACATTAGCATCATCAGCTCAAAGATACGATGTGGAAGCTCTTCCTCCCTTGAGGGGCTCACCCACTGCCCATCAACAGCCTGACAAAATCATCAACTCTTGCACAATCCTTGCCCTGAACCCCCACCCATGTCACCTTGAAATAACATATTGGGTATGTTTATAAGAATGGAGAACCTGTCTGATGAGGTTACCAAAGGCATATCACCAGGAGGACGTCTTACCCTGAGAAAGCCGTCGAGTTAAACTGAATGGCTGTGACAACTGGGGGGAGACAGACATGGGAGATGGGGTGTACCTAACTTTACCAGACAGCTATTCCTTTCCTATGGATATGTCACCCATTGTCTCTTCAATGCTCCTAAAGGGGGAACAGAATAATTCAGTTCTGCCAAAAGAAAATTAAATTGTATTCTTTTTCACTCTTAAGTTAAACAGGACAACAACAAAAATCCCCTCAGAGAGTGTGACTGCTTCTCCCAACATTTGGGAGCTTTTTGTTGAAAGGTTTCGAAACATCCTATTATGAATGACTGTCATAATCTGTCAACTAGCAGTCCATACCAAACACAAAATAAAAAACCAAACAATTGTGCAGCTTCCAGTTGGGGCGTAGGATGTCTTCTGTTGCCACAGATGGCGTGCCCGCGCCTAAGATCACAGTGAGTTCCACCCAGAGTCACCTCTGTTGGTACAGAAGATGTGCTTTTACTGCAGTCTGCCGAGAGTGCCAGCTTTAAAGCGGATTACTCTTTTCTTCCAGCCTTGATCTCCCTTCTTCCTTTTTATAAAACTTCCCACTCAGCCCATCTGGGACTCAAGATGACTAAATAAAATGCCAATCACTTTTCTTTAAAAAAAATTGTAAAATATTACATGCTCGTAAATGAGCTTGAGCTTGAAACTTGACTTTTTTCAATTATAGTTCATTGCCTGTTTTTAGAATGACATCAGAGATGGGGCAGTTCTTGCCTTTAGCGGGAGGGATAGATTATTGCAACACTCTCTATGTGGGGTTTCCCTTGACCGTTATTCAGTGATTTTAGCGGCTACAGAATATGGTGGCTAGACTGGTGGTGGGTGCGGGAAGGTACGACCGTATCACCCAAGCACTGGCCCGCCTGCTTTCCGGGTAAGGTTCTAGGTACTCGTTTTGACTTTCAAACCCTCCACAGCTTGGGATCCGAATGCCTGGTGGAGTGAAACTCCTTAAGTTCAGCTGCGGGCCGACCCACCAGAGCATCACAGAGGCGTTCTCACTCCGGGTGGCCACATGTAGAGAAGCCCAAAAATGATCATTAGGAGTTGGGCCTTCTCAGTGGTCGCCCCGATATTACGGAATCAATTTCCGAGTGAGATTCGCCTTGCAGAGTCCCTGCCTGCCTTTAAGAAAGCAGTTTAAACACTGTTTTTTAGAGAGGCGTTTGGCGACCCATCAATAATTTGTGTGTTTTTTTGGACCAGCAAAATTAGTCTGCCTGCAGGTTTTGTTATTATTGTGCTTTTAGTATTATGTTTATGATTTTCCCCCTCACTTTTAGTCTTAGTGTATTATTGTAAACCGCCCGGAGTTCTGGTTAGTTTGGCAGGATTTGTTCTTGACAAACCTGTGTTGGCTTCTAGTTATTACTGCATTGTTTTCTTGGTACTTGCATAGTGATTGTTTAATAATCTGTTCCAGGCTTTTTCCTGGGATTATTTTTATGCTGGCTGGCCTGTAGCTCCCAGGTTCCTCTTTTTGCTATTTTTGAAGATAGGGGCAACATTTGCCCTCCTCCAATCATCTAGCACCTCACCCATTTCCCATGATTTCAAGAAAACAATGGACAGTGTTTCTGAGAGATATTTGGGCAATCCCTTCAGTACTTTTGGATGCAGTTCATCCAGCCCTGGAGATTTGAAGCTGGCATGGTATTCTTTGAGAATTTTTTTATTAATCTCAAGCTGCAATCCAGTCCCCTCCACCTGCACCTTCCCTTGGTGACACATAGTAGATAGAAATACTCCTCATTCCATGAGATTTGTCTATCTTCACTTATACCACTGTCTTGAAATTTCTTCCCCTGACAAATTTTCAGTTTATTGGCTGCACATTATTTGTTTACTCTAGGAAATTTCCTGTTTCAGAAAAGCTTAGATATTTTATAGAGGAAGAGGATGAGAAGGACTACTGTATTTCTCCCCTCCTCCCAATTTAATCCACACTTAGATCTACCTTTGTCGGAAGCATCTTGAAAATACCCTAAAATGATGATACAAGATTTTTTGTGGACCATACAGCTGGCAATTTTACAACTGCAGAACAGGAAGAAGTTCAACAAGGGTAATTTTTCTCACCCCAAACCAATAATGATAGGAAAAGCTGCAGCTGCTTGAACTCTTCAGTATCACGCAATACTTGTGGAACCAGACAACCTTTCCCATAGAAGAAGATGGGAACACAACAGTAATGGCACCATATAAGTTTTACCTTTCCATCTACAGAAGTGACAAATTCTTCCCCTCTCTCATATACATTCATCTCTATTAGCTGCTTGATTTTAAAAATACTGTACAGATACAATCACTTTTCATCTGTTTATTTTGAGAGAAAGAGAAAGAAATGAGTGATAGGAGAAGAAACCTTCAATGCCTATCCTGTACTTAATGAGCGGAGCTGCAGCAGCTGTGGTTTTGTCACTCCAACTATAACCATCAGCAAATCAGCACTGAATACAGAGCAGCAAATTATTTATTTATTTATTTATTTATTTTTACATTTTTATACTGCTCCCATTTCCCCGAGGGAACTCTGGACGGTTCACATAAAAACAAGTTAAAAACATATACAGTGGTACCTTGTATAAAGGAATTAATTCGTTCCAAATGAAATTATGTTAAGCAAATTTTCCTTTATACAAATTCCCATAGGAATGCATTGAAAACAGAGTGATCCCATTTTTATGTTGTACGGATTCTCCCCATAGGCGATTATGTTAAGCAAATTTCCCCTATCGACAGAATTTTTTATGTTGTACAAATTTTATGTTATACAAACTGTTTGTTATACAAGGGTCCACTGTACATCAATGAGAGGAGATATTAGGCAAGAGACGTAAAAAATTGACAATAAAAATAGTAAAAATGACAATTTAAAAAAAACGAACAGAAATTATTCTAGCTATATGCTTGGTTAAGCTAATTTCACATAGAAACAGACAAAGCGGTAAATTTTGCATTTTACAGCTCCAGTCACGAGTTCTGGATACACTGTGTGCATACCGTTCAAACACCCAGAGCAGTTTGCATGTATCACATAATACTGTAATAGTAATCCTTCCATACAGCCCTATAAAGTAGACTGGTATTGCTGCCACAATAAAAAGTTGAGGCTTGCTTAAGTCCATTCAGAAATTCACATATAAAATGGAATGCAAGCCAAAAACTACTCTGACTTTTCAATTGCCTGTGTGAATCTTAAACTAGAACTCCCTTGTCCATGTTAGCATGGGGTTGTGGTAGAGAGCTAGTTACAAAAATAGGAGTGGAATCATTGGTGTTAAGAAGTCCTGAAATGGGCAGATAGGACAGAAGGCTCACGCATTTCACACCCCACATATTTGTACTTCTGCAGGAAACCACAGCAAACTAAATAAGCTCTTGAAATTCTTTTAAAAAAAAAAACACACAAACTTTTCGTAAAAGGGGTGGCATAGTGTTCCTGAGTAAGGCAAAGGTTAAAAAGGCAGAAAATTAGATTATGGTGGCGTAATGAAGATGATGCCTAAATGGCCTAAGAACATCCGATCTCGCCTGATTTCGGAAGCTAAGCAGGGTCGGCCCTGGTTAGTACTTGGATGGGAGACCACATTCCTGCCAAGAAAACTCCATGGACATGGAGTCACAAAGAGTCAGCCACGACTGTAATGACACAACACACACACACACACAATGAAGATGATATTAATAATTTTCATAAGAACATAAGAACATATGAATCAGCTGATGCCACTGGAAGTTCTCTTTCTGGTGGCTCAAGCATTTTACAGGTATTCATCTCTGGATTCTGTAGTTACCAACTGATGGAGAACATGCAAGTGGGTAAAGACTCTTGAGAATGAGGGACTCTCATGCTACAGAGTTGATCAAATCTCCAGAATGTTTTTTTATCATCTGCAGAATGATTATGTCACTTTTAAAAAGGCTTCAGACATATTTACACTTGCTTCCTAAACTCCTTTAAATCCAATGGAATGTATTTCTGGGTAGATGGAAACAACTGCACAGTTTGTGAGACTGACAGGCATTTACAAACGTTCAGACTATCATTTTCAGTTACTGTTATTACTTACACAACATTGTTAAATATTTTCAAAAAATCCTCCAATTCTTTCAAGTCACCTCTGATATTTATTTATTTATTTATTTATTTATTTATTTATTTATTGGATTTCTACACCACCCATCTGACAGCGAGGTCACTCTGGGTGGTGTACAACAAATTAAGGTATACAAACACTGCAAATAAACTAAATAATTCACACAAAATAAACCTTAAATACAGGAAGTGGCAAACCACTCCAGTATACCTGCCAAGAAAACTCCATGGACATGGTGTCATGAAGAGTCCGTCACGACTGTAAAAACACAACAACAATATAATAAAAATAAAAATAAAATTAACATAAAGTGACATGAAAACGATAGTAAGGCCGTACCTGGAGTATTGTGTACAATTCTGGTCAGATGAGAGTGACTAAAATGATTACTGGGCTGGGGGACCACCCTTATGAGAAAAGGCTACAACATTTGGGCCTCTTTAGTCTGGAAGAAAGGCGCCTGCGGGGGGATATGATTGAGAAGTACAAAAAAATGTAAGGCATGAGTAAAGTGAATAAAGGGACACTCTTTTCTCACAAAATACCAGAACTAGGGGACATCTACTCAAATTGAGCGTTGGGAGAGTGAGAACAGACAAAAGAAAATATTTTTTATCCAGTGGAACTCTCTGCCACAGGATGTGGTGATGGCATCTGGCCTGGATGCCTTCAAAAGGGGATTGGACAGATTCCTGGAGGAAAAGTCCATCACAGGTTCCAAACCATGATGGAGATGTGTATCATCTCCAGGCTTAAAACCAGGGTACTTCAAGGGCTAGATGCAGGGGAGTGGTATCAGGAGACAGAAATCTAGACTTGTGCACTCCCAGATGCATTTGGTGGGGCCACTGTGAGATACAGGAAGCTGGACTAGATGGGCCTTTGGCCTGATCCAGTATGGCTCTTCTTATTTTCTTATGTACTTTTCTTTTCTTTTTTCCATTCATGACACGGCTTCATTGTATATCTTTATGGCTTCAGAAAGCATACGTTTGAAAAGAGGACTAGAAGAAGATACAATTTTAGCTAACAAGGGAGGTTTGTCTATTAGCACACTGCCAAATTAAACAAACTATACCAAATTAAACAAATATGCACAATATTATTTAATATTAATGTTAAAATTTAATGTGTCCAATACATAAATTATCAACATAGGTCAATGCATTTATTGTGGTATTTTTGCACCTAACTGAGCTCACACCATGTACAGTAATTAGAACCAAAATCCATAACAATGTTGTCGTATAATTTTGTATTTTAGATGAAAATAGGTTGCAATTGATCAGTAGAATGTTTACAAGTAAAATAAATCATTCACTAATCAATCATTCAAGGGCATTTCTTTCTAAGTGACCTGGTATGGAAAACAAAAGCATATGCAGTTACAATACACTACAACACTACGATGCAAGAAACAACATTAATTTGATATATCAAACAATCAATCAATCAGATATATCCAACTCCTCAGATAGTTCACTTTTTCTCTTCTGATGCCCCCGCCCCCGTGTTCAGAATAGTATCACAGAACACCTGCATGTATGGAAACTACTTCTATTTCACCAAAAAAGAAGGAATACCTCCCTCCAAAAGGATAAAAGAGAATCAAGATTTGCACACAGAAATAAATTTAGAAACAATTTCCGTGATTGAAATAGAAACACAATGTACCACACCACAGAAGGTGAGATGATAAGCAGGTGACCTCTCTGTGCCTGGATCCTTTTAGTGGTTAGCCTAAATTCTCTTCAGCTTTCCCTTTTTAGTTTTTTTTTTTAATCTTTATACTAAACTTGGATGGGGCAGTTCTGAAAACGTTGGACATCCTCAAACAGAAGACTATCTTCAAACAGAGGCTTATCAGATCTATTATATCTTCTTAAAGTTAGCTCGCTTTCCTTTTAAATAATCCCTTTTCTCAAAAGCTTTTAACAAAATCCCCTAGTCCCTATACTCTGTTACAGCAATGGGCCAGTTGCACATGATGATACTGGACTGGAATTGCCAGCATCCCTCATCATTGCCTGTGCTGTTTAGAACTGAAGGGGATTGTCTTCCAATTATATTTGGAGGATCACAAGTTGTCACCGCCATCCTACTGTAATTAAACCTTAGTATGTAGTTTTAACAGACTTAATAAAATATGTTATGTACACTTGCTCCTTGTCTTTTTACCCGCCGCCTCCTTCACTTTCTTGTGGTGCCGACAAATCATTAATTGTCGTTCACGGACAGATTCTATATTTAGATATAAACAGATTATCATCCTACTAAAATGTTTTAAATGGCCCCTTGAGGGAACTAGATCCATCCTGTAATGCAGTGGTGTCCAAAGTTCAGCCCTCTAGATGTTTTGGACCACAACTCCCATAGTCCTGTGGCAATGGCAATAGAGACTTGGAATTCTGGGAGTTGTGGTCCAAAACATCTGGAGGGGCAAAGTTTGGACGCCCCTGCTGTAATGCCTAACTATAAGGAACTTCTATTGAATTCAGTGGTGTTTATTCTTGATCCTTAGGCTTTATTTACATTGAGCCTTTTCACACGACCCCTAAGATCCGCTGGTCACTTAAATTCGGACCAGAGATCTTAGGGGTTTGTCGCTGTTCCTGCATTCCCACCCCCTCCGCATTCCTGGCTGCTGGCTGCGTGAGGGGAGGGAGAAAAAAAGGAAGAAAAGAATGCCGCTCACCTCCGTTCTGCCGTCCCGGCACTGCATTCAGATCTCTTAAAGGGGCGGGGGGCAAAAAAAGAACAAACAGAAGCAAGGAGAGCCCGGCAGTCGCTACGTTATATCCGCATCAGGAATTTTCACCTCCGGAGAGCAGGTACCTGAAAAGTGCGCTGGGACGCGCTTAGGTGGGCGTGGTCGCACTTAATTATCTGTAAACTCCAGAGCTGGTGGGGAAACAATTTTAAGCTCCGGAGCTGGGAGCCATTTGCAGCGGAGTTTAGGGGTCGTGTACAAATAAACATTGTTTTGGTGGTGGCGGTGGTGGTGAGACAACAACTTGAAGAATCCTGCAGCCAGCATGGCCCCATGACAAGTTACTCCTTCCTAACACCCTTTTATTCTCCACAGCAGAGTAAGCGACTATGTGGTTTCTAAGCGGCCGAGGGGAGTCTAAATCTACAGCCAACTGCAGGGGGAAAGGCTGAAGAGCATCAACAGGATGGTACACAAGCCAACAAAAGAGCAGAAAACCACAGCCCTTATTTCCCACCTTGGTGTGGCTGGGTGGGCAGAGGAGCAGAGATGTTTGTGGGGAGGAAATGGCCGTGCAGATCTAACACGCCATGTGTTTTAATTTTTTTAAAAAGACATCTAAATACGAGGGCTCAGCAGAAGATCTTTCTAAACCAAAGCTCAGTGCTGAAACATATGCATATGTAATAAAATAAGAGAATGCCCTGGACACAAGAGCAGAAAGACTTTTCTTGCTCATTCAGCCACTCTGGGCAAGCAAATTCAGCTGGTGAAACAGTCCAACAAAGGGAGTGTGCTAAATTTTGAGAACCATGCGCTTGCTCATCACATCAGTACTAATAACTCCGAAGAGAGACCAAAGCGTACAGGCAACCACCTTCTAGCAGGAGCACGTATTTTGTGCAGCTAATGCAGGCATGTCCAAAGTCAGGCCAGGGGGCCAAATGCGGCCCATTTTCAAATTTCAAGCAGCCCGCAGTTTTTCTCTCCGCTGGCTCAGCCTGTCATGCATCCCCACCAGCTGGCCCATCCCCATTCCAAATGGAGACATCAGCTTGCAATTTTACGGTTTGCCTACCCTCCATACCTCTGTCCTGCCCCCCCAGCCACCTGCCCAGCCTACCTACCCCCAGCTCCATTGCTGCAGCATCCTCCCCGTCTCCTTGCACGTCCTAGAGGCTTGTCCATAGTCTGGCACAGGGCCCAAATGTGGCTTAATGGTCGGCCCCCACACATTTCCACACCAAATCTGGCCCTTCTTGCAAAAAGTTTGGACACCCCTGAGATAATGGGTCATAACTCTCACCTGAAGACAAAGCCTTGCCAAGATATTTTGCATAATATAATGCTGATAGGAAAATTCATTCACCTCACGCCACCCAACTACTCTGAGCAATATAGATAAGCTCAGAGAAAACACGGAAAACTGAAACAGATGTTATCATCCTTGCAAAACTACAAGTCCTAGTCCAGAGATGACAAACCTTTTAGAGACTGAGTGCCCAAACTGTGATTCAAAACCCATTCATTTTTCGCAAAGTGCCCATACGGTGGGTTACAAATGCTTTGGGTGCTACCCTTTGGGAAAGTGAGGATTGAAGAGCAGGCTTTTGAATTTCCCGCAGCCACAGCACCCTCACTGTGGACACGGGAAATTCAAAAACTTGCACTTTGATCCTCACTTTCCTGAAGAGTCGCACCCTATCTGCCAAATGGGGTGCTACACCCTTGGCGGTGGCTTGTGGGCTCGTTCGTAGCCCCAGTTTACTGGCCAGCCACGCCGCTCTGGGCATCCCAAAAGCGGCATGGATAGAGAGTAAATTGGGCCTACCAAGGAACCCACAAGTCACTGCCCCCCCCCCCGCTTTGCCTGGCTTTCTGCACGGAGCACCGGGGCATGCTCTGAGCAGAAGGGGAAATGCTATGGCTGTGAGGGGGCAAAGTCGCGTACCCTCAGAAAAGGCTCTGCATGCCATCTTGGGAACCCGTGTCATAGATTCGCCAACACTGTCCTAGTCTTTCCATACTGCAGAGTTCTGCCTCCACTATATCAATGATCTGTTGCTAAGCTGCCATATCTGGAAGCCAACTCTGGTCCCTTGGGGTAGTGAACAAACAAGGAAAGACTCTACCCCTTAACTATGCTCCGGAACATACTGTTGTTTATTATTACTTTACATGATCTACGACTGACCTCTAAAACTTGTAAAAAGATCTGGTGGTGAACCAGGCCTTCTTATATTATAGTTACATTCTGTGTTATTCTTCTTATCTCATCTTGGTCAACAGACTCATTTGGAAATCTAAACAAAATGTGATCTGTCTCCCAAATGCAAATTAAGGCTGGCAAGGAATACCAACAGCAGTTGTTATGTGCTGTTTTGTTTTCAAGAAACAGGTTTGCACCAGTGAGCACATTGAGCAACAAAACACATCTGTTAAATTCACACAGGCTTCTACTAAAAAAAAAAAAAAAAAAAACACCCAGAGGAGTATATGTATTTGTTTGCTACAAGCCTTGGAGAAAGTACCACACCAAAGGCTCTTGAATAAACTTGCCAGTCATGGAATCAAGGGACAGGTCTTGTCCTGGATCAGCAATTGGCTAAGGGACAGGAAACAGAGGATAGCACTAAATTGACACTTTTCCAAGTGGTGGAAAGTAAAGAGTAGTGTCCCCCAAGGTTCTGTACTGGGACCCCTGCTTTTCAAGTACTTCATAAATGATCTAGAAGTAGGAGTAAATAGCAAGGTAGCCAAATTTGCCAACAACACTACAGGGTAGTAGAAACTGAGAGAGATTGTGAGGAGCTCCAGAGGGATCTCTTGACATTGGGGGATTGGGCAAATCAGTGGCAAATTAGTTTCAAAGTTATAAGTGCAGAGTGATGCACATTGGGGCAAAAAAAAACGAATTACATTTACAAACTGATGGGGTCAGAACTCTCTGCAACAAACCACGAAAGGGACTTTGGTGTCTTGGTGGACAGCTCAATGAAAGTGTCAACGCAGTGTGCTGCAGCAGTGAAAAAAGCAAACTCATTGCTAGGGATCATTAGGAAGGGTGTAGAAAATAAGTCAGCTAGGGTCATTTTGCCTCACCAAATCTATGGTGAGGCCTCATCTGGAGTATTGTGTACAGTACTGGTCACCATACCTTCAGAAGGATATTATGGAAATGGAAAAAGTGCAGAGGAGGGCAACCAGAATGATTAGGGGACTGGAACGCCTTCCTTACCATCTGAGGCTGCAAAGGCTGGGCCTCTTCACTCTTGAACGATAGTGCCTACCAGGTGACCTGACTAAAGTTTATAAAATCATACATGATGTGGACAAAGTAGATAAGGAAAAGCTGTTTTCCAAATCACACAACACTAGAATGAGGGGGTACTCCATGAAACTTTTGGGTGCTAGATCTCAAACAAATAAGAGAAAGTACTTTTTCACCCAGAGGATCACTGGTCTATGGAATTCCCTGCCAGAAAAAGGGTAACAGGTATCAGCCTTGACAGCTTTAAGAAAGAATTAGACAAGTCTATGTAGAAAAAATGGTATCAATGGCTATCATTATGGATGCCTAAGGACAACCACTGGGTTGGAGAGATAGGCAGGATATTTCCCTATGCCATTTGCAGGGAATCTTAAGCAGGTGAAGACATCTGCTTGGGAATACCCTGAAACAAATGGTGAGACAGAATGCTGGACTGGATGGGCTGTGGCTTGTTCCAGCAAGGATGTTCTTATGTTCTTGAGTTCTTATGAAAAAAAACGCAAAGAGAAAAGTACCACAGCACCTTAATACTTAATATATTTCTTTTTTAAACACCTGCCACAAATTTCCTTGGACTAGGCCCAGATTTCATGGTTTTCGGGCCCCAGAGTTTACTATCTGTCTCCCCTGTAAACATCACTGTTTGCTCACAGAAGTGTAACACTTAATTCATCCAGTAAAATGGACTCCAGTCCACAAATGTTTACGCTGCCGTAAATGCTGGTCCTTAAAACGCCACAAAACAAGCAGGTTCTTTTTTGGCAGGGGAGCATAACCTCAAACAGAACAGCCTGAAGCAGGCAATAATTTTTAATACACCTCTCTACCTTTGAGCTTGCTCATCATCTCCATGTCCTTGTTCTACCATAATCCTAGACCTTCCCATGACATTTTCCTGATCAGAGGCAAAGAGCAGAATGACAACCCTTACTATTCCCTGCACAAAATTTTACTGGATGGGTAGCTGATTCTTCCTTCACCATGGGCAGTGGGCACACACTGCCTCTACCTACCCATCCTGAGGCAGCAGCAGCTAAGCTGGAGGCATTTATCACACGGCTCCATCTCCTGAGGAGACCGTTTACCAACTATAATCTCAGCTGGGCACACTCCCGTGACTCAGCTGCCAACATTGGAAAAAAGTTCTGGTGGCTGCCTTCAACTACTGACCATTATTGCCTTTACAGACTCAAAGCCCAAGACGGAGGAAGGCATTAACAGAGGAAGTATATATGAGTCATGCCTTCTTTTTCTGGCTTTTCTGCTATAATGTGAGGTATGTGTAGGGGAATATATACATTTTCGGAGAAAATCGTCACCAGCTTCTGAAAATATGCTACATTTAGACCCATGATCTGTAAATCACCTAGAAATTATTTTGCAAAAGCCCCACTGTCAGGAACAGATGTCTCTTGTACAGCCATTCATTTTAATGGGGCTTTTGCCAGCAAACTTCCGATCAAGAGTTATGGTATCTTTGAATTTTCCCAGAGAGGTGCATTCATACTTCAGTCCTTATTCCTTCATCCATTTCCTAGCAAGTCCTCAAAAAGCAGCATACAATATTTAAAAACAAAACAAAACAAACACACACCAGAAAACAGAACAATCATATTTAAATAAAACCATTGTAACCTATTGTTACTGTTTTGGGTAATGGAAGTCATAGCCATCTTAACGTTCCTCAGCACTACAGAAGAAGGAAGGACTACATGGTACTTATAACTCCCACAGTGACAGGATCCCTGGACTGAAAAGTTTGCTAGTAAATGCAAGATCACTGAATGAGAAATCAACAGTCATTCAGGACCTGATCCTGCAAGAACGTGCTGATCTCGCTTGCATCACAGAGACTTGGCTGGATGAGGCTGGAGGTGTCAACCTCACTCAGCTGTCCTCCAGGTTTCTTTGTGGAACAACAGGCCAGACCAGGGGGGCGGGGTGGTGGAGTGGCAATAGTCTACTGCAACTCCATCCCTCTTGCTAAGATGCCATGTTCCTCAAACTGACCCTATTGTCTCAGAAGAATATTTATGTTGCTGATTCCACCTTCACCCCCTGGTGGAGTCCTGTTGTTCTGCTTCGTCTGTGAATCTTTATTTGTTTCTAAACAAGTTGTTGCTGCTGGGTCAACTCTGCATCATTTTGATGCATTTTGATGTAAATTATGGGTATGCTGCTTAATGCTATGAGTGTGAACTCGTGACAAAGGATATTGATCATGTGACAGGACAGTATAACAGACTACGACAGGACAAAGTGGAATTAAAAGAAAGACATGTTGCCTGTGTGAATGCTGCCTCTATTAATCTGAAAAGTTGCTAACCAAGCTATATTAATCTGCCTCAGACCATCATCTGTAAAATGGGTGCAGCAATAAATATTTGTCATGCTGCTTCTGTTATCAGAAAATACTCCTTAAAATGACTTAGAAGACCGAGGTGATTATTATAAAAGGAGGTCTTTTTATAAGCAAAGGCCAGCTTTTTCAGAATACAGTATTAACTATATTAACATCTGGGAAATTGTGAAGGGTTTTGAATCCACTCATTGAATTGGGTTCTAAACTGGATTCAGTACATCCCTGTCTCAAGAAGACTCTCCATACTGACAACCACACTGTACACGTTGAGGGTGATGAAAATTAGGGGCAGGACTACATGGTTTAGCCTTCATTCACCAGCATATTAAAAACACCTACACTGTGTGAGTTGTGGGATGGTTTCTGACGTCAAGAGAATGCCAGTATAAATAGAGGTTATTTAGGCACATTTATGTGGAATAGTGTTAATTGCCACTGCTTGTACTGCTTCATGCAGCCCCAGGAGCCATGTTGAAGAAGACAAGTGTCAGCCTATTAACTATCAGCAGAAATTTTTCAGCTAGAACTTCTTGATTAAGGAAAGAACAAATAAACAACACTAGACATTTAAAGGGTTGCATAAAATAACAATTGAGAAATGATTGTCCTTATGGGATGATGGAGCTCCTTTCTTATTGATGGCCCTCACTCTTGTTATGAATATTCAGTGAGAAAGAAAAAAAACTATTATGGTGTCTCTTATATGCAGAGTTTGCATTGCCCAGACATGTGGAGGGTATGCCTCAGAAGGTACATGAGAGAGGAGCAACAGGAGGTCATGGGGGGAAGGGAAGCAGTGCTGACAGACCCTGAGAATATCAGGAGGAAGCAGAGATCGAAGAGTAAATTATAGAGTGGTTCCTTGGCTTCTCTGCTCCCAGATGACCCTTGTGGTCTTCTGGGTTAGATAGGTACTAAGAGATGATGCTTGGAGGATTCCACGCCAACAGTCTCATGCTGTTTCCTCCTGCCTATTTTTCTACTTGGTAACATTCCATTAACAGATGAAAACTTTGGACTGATTTGAAAAGCATTACCTCTCAAAAATGGCTAGTTTTGGGACTTAGCCATGCCTTCAACCCAAGCCTGGATTATACTTCTTAAAAAAAAAGAATGTATTACTTGATTGAAGTTGCCCATATCACGGCTTTTGATTTTGTTCTATGCCACTTAAGCCTCAGACTGACAAAGACTAAGCACAGGTATGCCTGAAATACTAACAAAAGCCTTCTATGATTTACACCTTGAAAGCAAATACTGTACCTACAATTAGATACAAATATTGTCTGCAAATATCTTCCACTACTAAGGTAGGAAGAAGTTACAGTGCCTTGCGTTACAGATGACACCGTTTTTATATCAATCTGTTTCACAGTGTGCATAATAACCCTCCCTTCTTCATGTTCTGCTTTCATTTTCCATTAAGAGAAAAATGAAGGGTGGGAGTAATGATTGAGGTGAATGTGATTAAAACCTACAATTCCCTCCACCTTTTTGTGGGTAAGGTTTGGGGGAGAAATGACTAGTTCAGGAAGTTTAAAAGACCAAAATGGGGGGAAGCATCTTTAAAATACACACACACACACACATACACACACATGTACCACACTCAGTACTGCCAAGCAATGGAAAAGCAGTGTTTACAAAAAACAGAACTGCTGTTACAAGAAAACTAATTATAAGAAAGTTAGAAGTGCTGAGTGTTTTCTTATGTCATGGACTACCATAATTGCTGCTGATGTCTTTCATTGAGCATTTTTTGTTCCAACAAAGTATTTCCCACCTTGCTTCTCCCAAAATAACGTTTCTTCAGAATTGAAGCCAATGTTGGTTTTTTTGCCCTGAATTTACATACAGTATATAAAAAGTCATCCCCCCTCCGATGACTATAATATCAAGTGATGACTCCCATGTGGGAGAGAACCACTGTAGAGAAACCATAGAATCGTAATTTTTGTAGCATCCATTATGACCACAAATGCTGTGATTTTAGGGGGGAGCCAGTCAATTCCCTGCCATTCCATTTGAAAGAGTCAAGCAGCAGGAACAAA
This sequence comes from Phrynocephalus versicolor, assembly GCA_023846285.1. Lineage (NCBI taxonomy): Eukaryota > Metazoa > Chordata > Lepidosauria > Squamata > Agamidae > Phrynocephalus > Phrynocephalus versicolor. Next base: position 11,416,989 of record JAHTLZ010000111.1, on the reverse strand, counting down.
TGTGATGCAAAGGTGTGAACCAACCTATATTCTCTACTGGTAGCCAGTTGGGGAATCCTTCAAGCACCAATTGGGCTATCAAAAATATAAATCAGTATACAGTATTATACCAGAATACGACTAGGAGAACAGAAGTGACATAGGCTAATATCCGATTAAAGATCTATAGCCTCTGTCCATTAGATGACCTACAATACTATTCCAGCACTGCTCAGTTACAAATGACTTCAGTATCTCGTTATACATTTGTCTTAAAAGCTCTGTCTACATGCATGTAAGCTTGAAAACATTCATGCAAAGGGTGGACAACTGTCTTTTGGGGATCGCTACAGCTCTGGATTTCCACAGAGGTAGAAAAACCCCTCGAATTCTGTGATTCAACATCATCACAGAAATTTCACTACATTTAGTGAACTCTGCATAATGCCTCACTCCCTGCAATGGCCAGAACTTCACGGTTTCAAAAGATCACTGTTCCTGAGTGTGGCTCCCAGATCTTCCAGCAAGGCATGCAAACGAAGAAGTTCCAGGACTTGGGGTCCTAGAAAAGTAACTTTTTGATGACGTATCCCAGCTGACCTCTAGAACTTCAGAATGCAGACAAATGGAAACAAGAATGATGACAGTGAGAGTGTTGCCACCAAATATACCAGTTATCTCCCTAAATCTGCATTTCCATGAGGCATCTGATCAGTGGTCATATCCTCTACTAGCTAATTAATCAAGAAGTTTTGTTGGTGGCTCCTTGTTATGGTTTTGTTCTATATTAGGATTGTATTATTTTTAACTGTAATATTGACCATTGCATTTATTTATTTTATGGTTTTATACCAGAAATCAAGTTATTCATTCATTCCTCTACTGGTCATGGTGAATAGTTATCAAAGACTGTAGAATAATATCTTCCCCCCAAAATTGTGAAATCCAATGGACCTCACAATTCTTCATCCAAACTATAAAGAACAAAGAAAATAATAACAAATGTCAAAGCTAGGCTTAAAAAAGGAAATTTTGCTGTTCACAAGAAAAAATCCAAAATCCATTAGTATAATGGATTTATTGCATGTGTTGTGTGCTGTCAAGTTGGAACTGACTATAGTGACTCTAATAGGCCTTTCAAGGTAAGTGAGATATTTCAGGATGGTTTTACTGTACCAGAAACGCACATACACACCTGTGAGTTTCCAAGGCCAAGCAGACATTTGAATCCAGGTTTCCTGAATCATAGTCTGTCACTCTATCCAATACATCACGCTGGGTATCCAATATCTTTATTATATCACCTCATTTATTAATTAAAACTATTTCCACTTTTCATTCAGAATTATACACTAAAACAACAGGAGTATTCTCATTTATTTATATTCTGACAATTAACTGATTGTCACAGAACCCTACATACTCTATGCATGTTTCCATAAGGGAGCAGTCTAGAAATATAATAAATAAATAAATAAATATTGTGTGCAAGTCAATGGGACTTTGGACTAGATATGTTGGAGACTTCAAAAGAAAAACTATGGTTGACAGCCTTGAATACCTCTTAATTACATAATGAATGCATCTTAATTACATCAGGAGAAGCAAGATGATCACTAGCTAGCTTTTCAAAATAGGTTGGAGACCAATGGCCATGTTGGCTCAAGGTCATTGGCTCAGGATGATGGAAACTGTGATTTAGCATATCCGAGGGTCATTGGTTCTAAAAGGTTAGCTTACAGCAATACAAAATTCAGCAAGTGGCCTTCCCCCCCCCTAAAGTTCGGAAGTTTGGATTAACCCAGACTTACACATACACAACTGTATACCCACTCTCCTTTTGTAAACCTCCAATAAATCAACAAATCTCCAAACAGATAGCTCTTTCTTTTATTGCAGAAACAGAAACAAAGGGAAGCCATCCCCCCACTTAAGCCCTCTAGCACCTCTGCATGCCAACACATCTGCATTAGCCCCTCCACACTGTCATTCTCTATCTGTCCACAGGTAGAGAGATAGCTCTGTCTCCTTGATTTTTGTTCGGCTACACACCGAGTGGCACATTCGATCCAGGTTTCAAAAAGTCATTGTGCTCTCTTTGAATAATGGAACATTGTCAAGGGCCCCCTCGCACCTCGTAAGGTGTGGATCATCTGGACAAAGGCTGAACACGACATTCCAAGAACAAGCATAAATCAAGATGCAAGACGTAGAGCATAACTTCACTTGAGTTAGGCCCAATAGGACTCAGGTTGAAAGTGGGGTAGAGACAACATATACACAGCATCCAATTCTCCTGTTTTGTGTAATACAGAGTTGAAACTCATACTCTTGGATACTGGCTTTTAAAATGATAGTGTGGTTCTCAGTAACTCTTTGACTATGAACCACAAGATAAGAGACCAATTTTTAATCTCCCTGCCATTAGATGCACACAAGTGGTTGGATATTTTTTTAAAAGGGATCTAATCATTTTTTTAAAAAACTAAAAATAGCAGTGGATTCTCAGATGACCAGCTCCTTGCTAAAATCATTTAGAGTAGCTCTTGAATTTTTTTCCTTAAGATTCCTATTGTGGAATCTTCTCCCCAGTGTGGTTCATATGGCACTGAGATCTCATTTCAAGATTGCAGACCTTTAAAAAAACAACCAAGTCTTTTTACCTGACTTCATTTTACCTTTGTGAGATTCTTCCTGGCATGGTTCTTTTGAAATATTCTATTCCTGTACTGTGGCTGTTTGGCTTTTTAAAAATGCTGTACTTTCAGTTTTTGTATGGTATCCTGCAAATGTGAAGGATATGAACTCCCATAACTAATTAGTGGTCTTCAAGGTCTCTCTCCAGCTGCTTCTATATTCTAATGCAATTGTACTAAACACACGGGCGGAATGGAAGTAGTGTTGTTGTTTTTGGTCTGTGTGTTTGACATGTCACTGGGGGTCTGCCAGTCAAAACACTCCCATCCTGGAAAGCAGCACCTTTCACCCTTTTCAATGGCACAGAGAATACATAGAGAACATATTCTCATCTGCACACTACTTAGCAAGTCTTCCATTTTCCTTTCTCCAACAAGTTCGGTATACCTACACCACACTGGAAATAATTGAGGTGTTATTCAGATACCATGGAAATAAGCCTCATATGCAAGAGATGTCATGAAAAGAAAAGGTGCTTAAAAGAACAAGGAAATCGGAACAGCAATTTAACTGAAACAGAGCTATGTTTGAAAGAACCCCTACACCATTATTATTTTTAAGCAGGCTTACATTACAGGCTAGAACTTAAAAGGTTACAAATGTTTTGATGAATGTGAAGTAGCTGCTCAAAATTATTTCAGCAAAGCACCAGAAAATGGAGAATCAAAACTATTTATTTTTGAAGTGACTAAAATGAGTTCTCAAAAGAGCGAGTAAGAAAAAACACACAAGGCAAATAACATTTTACAAATGATTTCATTTAGTCAAATCCCGACTCACATTCTGGAATGAAACTTGCAAAAACTACCAGGTAATTGACATTTTTTCCAGCTTGTGAATATAAACTTCCCCCATTGCAACTACTCCACTGGTTACTGATCCAGCTCTCGGCAAATTTTAAAGTGCTGTTTTTTACATATAAAACTGTATAAGACTTGGTTCAGGCCAATGTCCCCTCTAATTTTCAGCCCCACTGCATGAGGCCCTGTCCAAAGTGCAGGTACATGACTCCCCATTCCACACCCCACAGCTTCTGTAAGGACTGAAACAAAACAGTTACTGAGGGTGCACAGGGGCAGCGAGGGGGGGGGAGAGAGAACCTTAATTCAGGCTATGAGAAGAATACTACAAGCCTGCCCAAACCCTGACAACTACTAGAGCTTCTCTCAGTCCCCACATCTTTAGAGGCACATTCATGTGGGATAGTCTTTTGAGTGGCCACTTCAAACTATGGAACTCCCCACCAATGGAACCCATTGTACTTTTCTTCCTATTTAGGCCAAAAGCCTTCCTGTTTAGGTCACCTTTGATAACTTAGTACTAACAGCAGGGGTTTAAAGGGTTTAGTGCCCTGTTCTGTTGGTAATTGTAGCTGTCATTTTTAATACAGCACTGATATTCTTAATGACATTCTATTTTAATAGGATAACCAATTGAATTATGTTTTAATATTTATAATTTAATATTGGGTCCTTTTCCAAGGAGAAAGGTGGGGTAAAATACTCCTAAAATAAATAAATAAATAAATAAATAAATAAATAAATAAATAAATAAATAAATAAATAAA
>JAHTLZ010000111.1:11337302-11412736 GCA_023846285.1 Phrynocephalus versicolor | reverse complement strand
AAATAAATAAATAAATAAATAAATAAATAAATAAATAAATAAATAAAGCACTGATTTTTAACTGGACTGCAAGATATATATAGATATAATTATTTATGAGATTTTCACCCCACCTTTGTCTTTGGGAAGGACCCAAGGCAGCTTACAACACTGAAGGACAATATATATAATTGGAGACAATGACTATACAACAGTTCTTAACAAAATCAGATACAATATTTAAAGCTAAGAAGTGATGAGTATGATGAGGCATCGTACATCTTAAATCATTCAAAGGCAGTATTAAAGCTAAGAATAATAACTAAAAAATAAAGTGGAACAAAAGCCACTCAAAGTTGATATACAAAAAAAAATTGGAAAATATAAGAGGCACTATTAATCAATCTAAGCAGTAATGCATGACAGTCCATCACATAATAGCTAGCTAATTCCTGAGGGGAGGTTTGCTTGAAGAGAAAGGCCTTTGCCTGCTTGCAGAAGGACGGCAAAGAGGGAGCCATCATGTTCCACAGTCTGGGAGCAGCAACAGAGAAGGCCTTCTCATATATACTCATCAGACATACTTGTGAGGTTGGCGAGACTGAGAGAAAGACCTCTCCACATAATCTTAGCACTTAGTACATATTAAATAAATAAATAAATAAATAACCCCTACTAAATAAAATTATGAATAATCTGGAACACAAATTGAAGACAAGTAAAATGATGAGAATTAGAACATGCCCACAAAGCCTGGTGTGAAAGCCTCAAGTATGTGGTTAGACATACATTCTGTGTGTCGCAAGTCTCCTTATTCGTATATTCAACAAGAAATTACTGAGCGACAAATAATCCTCCCTGCTTCAAAGTTTTCCTTCTTTCCAACACATGTCCACAATCTGTAAGAAAGTAAAATGATGTCCTATGCTAATGAGGATGGTTGTGAGGTGACACGTTTGAAGCACTTTAAGCATTTATGAAAACGAGGTATATAAATATGTGCAGTACTTGATAAAGGCCTACAAAATTTCATGTGGATGAGGAAACTGAATGTGAACAAAAAGGATCCAGGATCTTTCCCTCATCTTTTCCCATTGCTTTCCTCCTTTATATATCTCCCTATTTTTCAACCTTCTTCACTATATACCTGATTCTTATTACCCACCCCTACTTACACATCCTTTCCCTCTCCTATCATTCACTTCCACCTAGCTATTCCCTTCACCGCCAAAACGGTGCCACCTTTGAGGAAACAACGCTGCCATGTTGGTAGCCTTGCCACCTCTCTTGTTTGTTTTGAGAGAAACAGGAAACTGTAACCGTGAGAGGACACTCGAAAAAACACAGAGGAACCTCACACTGCCGCTTTTGCCAACAATTGGGGGGTGTGGCAGAGAGAAAGAGAGGTTAGTGGAATGCACCGTTTAAGCGCTACATTAATTGTGAAGCATCAAGGCAGAGCTATAAATTTGAGACAATAAGCTCATAACATTCTAGACAAAAGTGCCATCAACCAAGTTCACCATTAATGTGCACTTTAACGAGCCAGAGGTCACATATATGAATGCTCCGAGGGAACCAGACAGAATGAACAACAATCCAGAGGAGAGAAGTAAGAGGGGGAAAGAGAGAGCACGAAAATTGCTTTTACATTCACCCTCTAAGTTCGTAGCTGGATTTTTCAGCTGAGTCAGGGTGATGACTAAGTGATTCTATTTTACAGAGTAGGTGATCAGTGGAAGCGGTGTACTTACTGTTCATTCAAAAGCATGGTCCTCCTTCTCCTTTCATGTTTCCATGCAGAGTTCAAAGATCCTATAGCTCAAAGGCCTTGTTTCTCGCTTAACGCAGCTAAAGAGTGAGGTAGGTGTCACATCAGCTCCCTTTGACACATTTTAAATTCACACTTCACACCCCCTTTCAGTTAACCCCTCTTCCCCTTCCACTGTTCAAAACTTCAATTAAAACATGCAAACTGAGATGCCAGATTTAGAAAAATAATAATCAAAACTCCAAGCCTCCCTCCCCTGAACCTCCTCTGCCAGGGCCCATCGTATTAATGGCTAGTGTGCCTATACTACACAGTTGTATCAGTTTTATTCCATCTTAACCGTTAAGACTACAGAATGCCTGAAGCTGTACTTGGATGAGGTACTCGCGCATCTCTTTAGGTAACTAGAGTGGAATGGAGTTTTCTAGCACAGACTTCCAAATGTCTGTCTAAACTACAAATCATAGGATGCTATAGGCCACCACCATGGCAGTTAAAGCAGTACAGAACAGTATATGCAGAGGAAATACTCTAAATTCTGGAGAGGCTGCCATGTTAATCTGTTGCTGAAAAAAGCAACAAAAAGGCATTTTATTGAACAGATTACAGAACAAGCTTTGGGGACTCAACCACCAAAACATAGGGATCTCTTCCTACAACTCTGTAGCTGAGAATCAGTTTAACACTGGATAAGTAAACCCAGGGTACCAAGTGGGGTCTAGTGCAGTGATGGCGAACCTTTTAGAGTCAGAGTGCCCAAGCTGCGATTAAAAACCCACTAATTTTTGTTGCAAAGTGCCAATACAGCAATTTAACCTGAGTACAGGTGGCTGTGAAGGGGCAATGTCGGGTGCCCACAGAAAGGGCTCCGAGTGCCACCTTTGGCACCCACGCCATAGGTTCGCCAACACTGGTCTAGTGGATAAAATAAGGGACCAGAATTCAGGGGACCTGAATGAGATTTCCAATTTCTGCCATGGAAACTCTCTCTCTCTCTCTCTCTCTCTCTGTGTGTGTGTGTGTGTGTGTGTGTGTGTGTAAAACTGATAAAACCACTCCTTAAATGCCTTTATTATTCAAAAACCCTATTTGAGTTAAACCAGTTCTGACTCGACAGCACATAACAACAAATAAACCCATACTACCCAGTATACAGGGAGTCTTGCCTCACAGAAAAGGAAGGAGGTGCATCTGGTATGGCAGTATACTGTTCCAGCATTTGCAAAGCTATCTGGAAACTTCTGGGACTCATCCACCCATGGACCAACCAGCGAACATTGTGGCTCATAGGAGGTAGAGCCATACCTGGCTGCCCAACTATCGTACAAGCTGTTCTGTTGCATTGTCCAGGAAAACTTAAGAAAGTGAATGTTTTCTAAGCCTGTGCCATGCTCTAACCCTTCATGAGTTTTCATTGCATTTTTAAAAAGCCCGTTCTCTATTTTCTGCTTACATCTCAAAACTATATGGTCAGGCAGAAAGGTGTGGAATATAAATAGTCTAGATGGATGGAAAAAATAGCTGGCCGCCCATATACGGCTTTGGTGGCAAAATATGAACAGTTCTGGTACTTTGTTCTATTTTCAGCTACATAAGAAAGCACTGCAAGAGCAGCTCTTTAAGAGAAGCCAAGCTAAGCCATTATCACAGTGCATGGCATTATTATGTGCATTGTCTCATGAGTACCCATGGCTACAAATATATATATATATATATATTATCCCCAAATTATATTCAACCTTGATGTTTAATTCTTCCACACTAAAGCAACTTAGAATACACTTTAGCTAACTATATTTTTATATGTCATCCACTGTATATATTTACCTGTTATTTCAAAGAATACCAAAATTCAAAAAACATCTCTAATTCAGTTTAATACTTTATGGGCTATTATAGAAGAGCTACCTCCTGGTCTACATGTTTCACTTTGTGCATAAAAGTTATTATATATACCTAACTGCCACTATTCTTTCAAAGATCTAACAAATTAGCATTTATTTATATATATAAATGTCTTCACATTTCCATTTTCCATTTTCCATATCATGCCAATCCACTAGTAGATTTAGATAATCAAAATACAGCAAACACATTTTTAATGTAATGGATTCACTAATAGAAGAATTCTTTTTCTCAATTTTCTCTTTCCCTGCCAAGTCCATTGTCTTCATAGGTTTTTCTTTCCCTGTCAAGTCCATTCTCTTCATAGGTAGTTCTTTTATCTTGATAGTGATCTTACTCTGCTACTGAAAAAAATCCCAATTTTTTCTCTCTTTTGTGCCCAAACTGAGTAAGGCAGATGCATTTATCATACTTCATGAATCTGGCATATCCAAAGATTTATCCTGCACCAATCTTGTTGTATCTCTCTGTAGATTAAGATTAGCTCTCTGTTATGGTACTATCTCCTCATCAAAACTAATTTCAGTTTTTTCCAGAGGTCCACTGTTATTGAAAAGTCCATCTTGAAGTCCATATTGCACAGTTCTTATTGTAGTTATCTGTAGACTGAAATCTGGTCTCTGTTTTACCTCTGTGCCTTTATCATGGTTAAAAATCTCTGTATCTTCAAAAAAATCTGTATCTTCAGGGTTATCTTCCGCCTGTGCTGTGTAGATGCCTATTATTTTTTTTAATCCACATTAAATTATGTTAGGAAACTCTTCTTCTGATATGTTTTGCCAATCCATTGTGTTTTTATAGCTCACAACAAAGAGTTAATAGTGCTTGTAATTTAGTTTCTGCCACTCAGTTTTCCAAAAGGGAGGAGTATAGAGGAAAGCGACTAAGTTGAAGTCAAAGGGTTAAGAAACAGAGGTCCTTCAGCTGTTGTTTTTAAAACATGTGGCTAATCCAAGGTCAGATAAGATTCTTTTGAAAAACAGCAAAACAGAAAAACAGCTTTCCCAACGCTGCCCTTAAAATTGAGTCCACCGAGAGTACAAAAGCATATAGTAGTTTCCTTTAAATTGCGTATTTGAGTCCAGCACATACAAAAAGCACAGTAAGCATGAAGTAGTTTCCTCGAGAAAAAAGCTATAGGCAGAAAGGCAAATTAATAATGTAATGTGAGAATGTTCACTTCTTCTGTGCTTGTCTTACACAATCATTCACACCTCTTTGCCAAAAGCTGCTTCAACAAAGAGAAGGGAGTTGGTGCTTGTTTGAAGAAATGATTCCAGAAACCAAGAAGAAGTTTCACATATACAGATAAAGGGATAAAAGCAATTCTACTCACGAACATGCCAGATATTTACAGCTTTTTACACTCCGCCAGCACCAACAGCTCTGCCTTGGCCATTTTGGCATTGGTTTTCCTCCAGTGGGAGATAAAGCATTTTCCTGCTTCCACAGAAGTTCACCGCCATTCCCTTTGTCTCTGCAGGCACTGCCTTTTTCTCATTCCCTCTCCAAGGAAACCTACCCCTTTAGGGTCCCTTTTATCTGGAGGAATTCAAATTGATAAGCTGGAGCACTTATAAAGTTGTCTCGCCACAGTGTAGCCAGAACCGCCACCTTCAACAGTATTTGATTACAGGGATCAGTAGTTTTGATTCAGCTACAGTTCCTGCTCTCACCATTGATTCTACACTGTATATATGCGTTTGAAGTTCTAGATAATACTTTGTGTAGTTGTTGGAGTGTGTTAGACTATGGAAGCTCACAAAACATTATATCTGTTGTTATTTAAAATAACACAGATTTCTTCATGGTTCATAATTCCAACATAGCTTTACTCCACAGGTGTCAAGATGCTCTCTTTTAAGAGATATTCTTCCATCACATTCCATTCTTCCCAGGTATTACTATCTTATATTATACAACCAATTTATCCTTCAGATATACCTCCTATTTATAAGACAGGTTTTCATGTTATGCTACTCTATGCATCTTATCCAGTCCTCCTCAGGTATTACACAGCACATGCTACACAATCCCCATATTACCAAGTAATCTCATTGCATGCTTACTATAACACATATATAATTAGTGTACAGTATACGTATAATTAGCCCCAAAGACAAATGCTACGGCAGACACCTCAAAGCTACCTACTACAGGTGGGTTTCCGGAGATAACGCTGACATGTGATAAACAAACATGCAATTTATTTGGGGAAGGGAAAGAGGAAATTTCCCAGCTACTTTGTCACAGCATAAGAACTAGATGCAATCTGCAACAGTTCTGACCTTCGATTATCCATTTTTGCAGTAGCACTTGACAGCTTCAGCAGAAGCTGGACTTTGTTATAACACGGAGTGCCCGCTGGTGCTTCACCAACTCCTTATAGTCTATTTCCAAGCTGTAGTCCACGGGTGGAGAAATTAGCCCTCCAAATGTCATTGAATTCCAACACCTGTCAGACTTATCTGGGATCATAGAGAGTCCACAATGATCCCAGAGAGTCTGGGATCATAGTGAGAGTCCACAATGATCCCAGACCTGACTGCAGTCCTTTCTCTCATTCACTCTATCTTTCTCAGACTCTATGCTTCATTCTCTCTCTCCTTCGCTCTAAGACACAAAAGCTGCAGCAGGGTCTGCCAGGAAATATTCCCATTACATTACACACCAGGGGAGAAGATACTCAGCAACCCTGGTTCCTCAGAAACCATTCATCTTAGATATATACTACACTTCCACAAAATCTCACTACATTGCATTTAACAGAATAGATTCTGCACACACACGTTCATGAGGTATTGAACGCCAACAAATATAAACATCTGCTAAAAAGAATGGGCACTTACTGGTCATCTCCAACCTTCTTCACCCACGCCATGTCCCTCTCCGACTGACTGGTTGCTAGATCCTATGAAACAGTAAGATACAATATACCAAGTTATAATGATGAAGAAAGGAAGGAAGGAAGGAGAGAAAGAAGCAAATACTAATTCGATCTTGCCACAAGCCACCATTTTGAAAGTGAGGGAAGCCAAAGAATTAAAAGGAATATCCATTCCACAATCAGAATGTATTCCACAAATGTTTGAGCAAAATCCTTTGTTTAACTTACAACAGCATGGAAACTGACATAAATGCAGGGGCAGATAATCATTAATCAGAACTCTCACTAAAACACCTCAAACAATTCCTTGTTGCATGTACATCAAGTGGTTTTATGTGAAAGAAGCAGAATCTTTTATTAGGAGCTGTTGTTTATTTGTATTGTGTGGGTTTTTTGTTTGTTTATTTAATTAAGTTAAATGAGTTAAACCATTTCCCCCTCCCTAATTTGGGGGCTACAGGGTCTCTAATAAGGCAATGTAGAACGATAATTAATAGTACAAAAGCACCATATAAAAGAATAAATGTGCAATCTAAAAAGAACACAAGAGCAAGTGTAGCCAAATAAAATTAGGCCAACACCAGGGAAGGAAAGCAGTCAGGTGATACCAAAGACTTAGCAAAATAAAGACATTTTCCCAATCTGCCTACAAACTAACAGAGTGGAGGGCCACTGTGCCTCTTTAGGCAAACAGTTGTACAATTAAGTGCAGCTGCCAAAAAGGCTCTGTTCCAGCTTATCCAACTGGCTTATGAAGCCAAGTCTCCACTGATTATTACAATGGAAGTGTTACACCAATGGCCCTAGTACATCAGACCACATAACGTGATTCATTCGCAGCTGCCTGATATAACTCAGGCATAGGTTATGTCTCTACACTGAATGAGTAAAAATATTCAATAAATTGTTCAAGGCCTCAAGTTAGCACTTCTCCGCATCAGGCCTACAATGCCCAAGTCTCAAAAGTTGACTGTGCTGTAGAAGAAGCAGAGACCTAGTGCAGTGCTGTGCAGCTATTACGGTATTTCCAAATGTTTGGAATGATTCAATCAATGGTAAATCTTCTTGCTACTAATGCAGTGCTGAGATGAGGATGCCTGGGGCAACCCATGCCTTAAATTAGAGATAATACACATCATTTCCACACAATTAAGTACCAGTTCAAAATGCAAACTGGAGTTGCCCTTTGCCCCCACTAAACACGGACTCCATTTTCTAGCAATTTTATTCCTATGGATTTACTGTTTTTCCTGAGCATTGTGTAATTAAGCCAAAAGTGATAGTATTTCAGTCAAAGCATCAACATTTTTATACATTTTCCAATTTCCACTTAAAATTTTCCTTCAATGTTGTCAGCTGCCTTAGGTCCTTTTCCAAGGAGAAAGGTGGGGTAAAAATATTCTAAATAAATCAATAAATATTGAATTCAAACATCTGTGTCATGCTGATACAACCTTTTTACAACCAATTCAATGACTTTTCATTCCTGCAATCATAACTGATTACGTTCTATTCATACCCAAACATAAATATAACAAATACAATATACTAAACTGCTGGCTAACAGCATATATTTATTCATTTATTTTTATTATTTGCATTTGTAAACCACCCAGCTTTCCCATAGGGAACTCTGGGCAGTGAACAATATGAGAAATAAATGAATAATTAAATATACCCAAACAGGTCTCACAGTCTGCTCCAAAACTAGACTAGCAATAAACATAAATCAAGTTATTGGGCCATGATTTTTATTCATTTTATTTTATTTTATTTTATTTTTAATATAGCAATTACAATAGAACACCAATTCTGCTGATTTGACATCCACAGATTTACTTATCTGCGGATGGAGAGTGGCCGTGTGAGGGACAGGGATGGCGGCAGTGTGCCAGCCCAGGGGCATAGCGGCGGTGGCTGCAGGCACCACACAGCCCAGGTGGTGGAGGAGGCTGCGTGGCCTGCAAGCGCCTGCCTGCAGCAGAGGTGGCATGGCCCGTGAGAGCTTTTCTGCATCATTGACAGTGGAGGCAGCACAGCCCGTAAGTGCCCGCCTGCAGTGGTGGAGGTAGAGGCCACATGGACCAAGACTGCCTGCCCACAACATCAGCGGAAGCAGCGGAAGCAGAGTCCATGCGGTCTGCGAGTGCCCTCCTGCAACACCATGGCAGGGTATGCCAGGATGCTGATAGGGGTTGTCAGGGCACCTCTGCTGCCCGGGTTCTGGTAGTGGGTGGCGAGGCAGACCTACCCTGCCATGCAGAGGGGCGCCTGAGGACCGCCACTTCTTCCTCCATTGCATTCTCCTGCTGGCAGGCCCACCAGGCCAGCACGGTGACATGAGGGAAATGGAGTTACTTACTAGCTGTCTCCTCAGCAGTTGTGGTGGTGGTGGCCGCAGCATTGGTGGCCCACAGGTGCCCATCTGCAACATTGGTGGTGGTCCCCGTGTGGCCCATAGAAATCCACAGGGCCATGAAGGCGCCTCTTCTGCTGCCACCACCAATGCTGCCACCACTGCTGCCGCCACCGCCACCACCACAACTGCTGAGGAGCCAACCATTTCTTTCATGATGCCATGCTGGCCTGGCAGTAATGGCAGAGGGACAGGGACAATGCCTTGGCTGATTTCCGGAGAAGTGAGACATAAACACCTACCACTACTAGGCAATGGTGGCGAACCTTCGGCACTCCAGATGTTTTGGACCACAACTCCCAGAATTCCAAGCCTGTATTGCCAATGACAAAGGACTGTGGGAGTTGTGGTTCAAAACATCTGGAGTGCCAAAGGTTCGTCACCACTAGGGCTTCCCAACGGCATTGTCTTGAAGTCACCTGAGCCCGTGTCTCCTGCAGCTGCTTCAGTTCTGCCTGTAGTCTTTCACATTCAGCCTTCAGCTGTTCTTCCCGGTGTTGAGAGCTCTGGACTTCCTGCCTTGATTCTTCCAGCTCTGCTTCCAGTCTCTGCACTTCCAAGCCTTCCACTTGATCCAGGCCTCTGGGGCTCTGCCAGTTCATGGAGCGATCCAGGACTAGCAATGGAGGAACAAGGAAAAAGAGAGGGAGGTTGAGAGGCAATTGCAGAGTATATTGGCAGCTGTGGATAGGGAGGGTGGGGTATGACGGCCTCCATAGACCCTTCCCCGAACTGGGTATTCCCTTCCCTTACTTGAGACAGTATTCCCATGCCTTCTCCCTCCGGGCCAAATCTGCACAATTGTCCAGATGGAAGGTGCAGGAAAGGCAGATCCTGTGCAGCCTGGAGACATGATTCTGTAGCACAAATCCCACCATCCCCCAGCTAACATGGTAGGGAATTGTAGTCCCAAGCCCCTTCAGTACATAATAACTATGTAAATGTCAGTCAGGAGAATTTGTCCATCGAGGCAAATTTCTTCACTCCTCCAACATATTTCTCTGACTCTTTCTAGAGTGACAATATTTTTAGACAGGATCTGTTAGCAATCATGAAACATTTTCGTCTTCGGTCTTTTGAAAAGGACCTGACGACATGCAGCAAAAATTATATAGCAAGGGACCATGGTGCCATCTACTGGCCAGGAGAAAAAAAAACTGTCTCAACTCAAAATATCCCCAATCACACAGAGAAAATCAACAAACTAGATTCTGCAGTTTAATTAGGCTCTTGCCTGCCCACATGACTGCGCCAACTGTTTTTCTAGGCCCTTGGAATGTACTCAATATCCTGGATATAGGAAGTACAATCCACATTTCAGTTATCCATGCCCCTGATTCAGGATTGTCTTCACGGACAATCAGTGGTTATGCTGTCTTGTTTCTTCAATTTTTGAACTAGGCTGCATCCAACACTCAGATCCAGAAGGGGAAACAAACACACAAGGCCCACTTCCTCATATAATTTATGGTACTTGTGTGGCAGTCAGATCCTACACACACATAATGCTTGCCCACATAAATGTACTGGAGGAGGGAGATTGAAGGCTCTTCTTGATGGTTATTAAGAGTGCTGCTAGGATATCTGAGCTTACTTTGATGGTTCAAATCTAATACATATATTTATTTAAATCCAATTATAACTCTAAATCCGAATGATGAATGAATGATGCTTTTAAAGTCAACATAGTCCATTGATTTAGTGAGTCTACTGTTGGTGGGACTAACAACTAGATATCTGTTCCACATGATTATCACATGCATGGCAATGCAAAAGTTCTCTCCCAGTGAATACAGTGAGAGTTGCTCCCACATTACATTTCAACTGAATTTCAACTATAGAAACTGGATAAAGCACAGGTGCTTTGGGTGTGGGGACCCACACTTTCCCAGACCAGCGTTCAAAAGATTCACCATGGCCACCATGAAGCGACAAGTACTGGACTTCTTGGTTTTGAAGCTGAGAATTGAGGTTCTGGAATGAGTTGCCGTCTCTCTGCCTCAGCTGCTGCTCTAGACTTCGGATCCGATTCAGATGTGTCTCGACCAGGACTCTCTGCAGTGGGACCGGGTCCAGAACAGAAGGGGAAAGAGAGAGAGAGAGAGAGAGAAGAGTGAGAAGACACATTTACATTCACTGAATTGCATTGTTTTTAACTAATGGCTTCTGTAAAGACTGCTTAGCAAGAAACATGGAAGTTGGATGCTAGAAGAAGCAATGCCATTATTTATACTATATTTTCTATAATAACAAGGACACCGCAGCATTCTTTGTATGAAGTAGCATAACCAGTGGTAATCTCACTATTTTTCTTACTTCCCAAATCCTGATTTGGAAAATTGTTAATATCATTATTATTATTTTAAAAAAGTAATAGCATTACTCATAAATTATTGACTAACTTTTAATATTTAAAAGTCAAATATGTTAACTTTTTAAAATCGCATTTCAAGCTTTGCCTAGATTAGAAGACTCTACTTTTCATGCCAATCATCTGTCCCCCACTGTTGAAATTTCCACTTTGCATCATGCTTTGATCTTGATCAGCTTCTTCCTTTATTTCAATTTCCTGAATAATGTCACTGATATCCCAAGAGCTTGGCTAACAAGATCAAAGCAAAAATCCAAATCTTTTCTCTTGCTTTCACATCACATTCTCTCTCTCTCTCTCTCTCTCTTATATTTTCCTGGATCTTTCTCCTCAGCACTCATTCTGTTTAACCAAATTCTCTTTTTCTGTTCATTCCTGCTTTAAAATCTCCTTTACTTCTTGCTTAAAACACCCACACACCCACACACCCATACTCACACACACCCACACAGAGCGAGGGAGAGAGAGAGAGAGAGAGTGAGAGAGAGTGATTCAGTTTCCTGTTCTCTACTGTTTCCCTCTTCTTTTTTTACCTCATTCATTAGAATACCCACAGGCAGATGTATCTTGATTTTTACCACTGAACAGAACTTAAATGTACCCTTTAATGATTTCCCAGAGTTTGTTTACTAAGTAAAAAGTACTCAACAACAGTTTATCAGTCCCTCCTAATCTGAGGGAGTCGTGGTGTATGGGTGTGTGTATTTAAATTATTCTTTAGTTATATTTGTACTTGGGATTAATTCAGCTGGTTATCTTATTCTATCTTAATAGCAGTCTTGGACAGGAAGCAAAGCAGGTACCCCCATCAGTTACCCATGCTTGGCCTCTCTCCTGGAAGCCAGGTACCGATTCAAAGTCCCAGCACCAGGTCTAAAGTTAGGCACTTCACAGAGTTATATCATTTCTTTAAACCTGCTTTGCCACTCGAAAACTTTAAATTCTGGACATAATGATATTACAGTAACCCCCTTTTGGATCCCATGCATGTAATACGTTTTCCATTCAGATGGTTAACAACATAATTAAATAAAACCAGCATAGCAAAGAACCTGAAAGACAGTAATTAAAACGTAAGGCAATTTCAAGAATGATTTAAAACATATCAGTAAGGAGACAGAAATGTATAGTAATTATTTTTATTACTGCATTTGGTAACCGTACATTATTTCATGCATGGTCAACTTCTGTTGCATTAGAGATGATAGACAAGTGCCAGAATTATTTTACATCCTGCTCTCAGAAATGGAGGGACCACGACCAGTCTACAAAGCAGAACTTAGACATTTGGGGAGGGGGGGAGTTACAGCTGTGTTTCAAAACCCTTTAAAGTAGTTAATTACTACCTTATTACTTTTAAAGTAGTAGTTTTCCCACTTCTCGAATGTACCAAAAATAGGTTTAGTTACTTTAAACCATGTGTATGGTTCTGCAACCTATTAGACTTGTGGTGCAGCCACCATGTGCCTTTCCAGTCACATGAGCCCCTTTAGAAAGAAAGAAAAAATGGGTGGAAAAAAACCTGATCACGCTCCCAGAAGCTTACTAGAAATAAGATGGTTCATTTAATGCTACTCTCGCCATCAACAGACGATTCAAGATCAGTCTGTTTTAAGCCTGGCTGTCCAGTCACTTTCAGTTTTTGAAAAGGATGTGTTACTACCCATCCTTTTAAAAAAAGCATATCTGATTGTGACAAGCTGAGCTGCCCTGCTATAGAAAAATTCCTCCCACCTGGTTTTTCATCTCAACTCCCACAACAGAGCACAAGGCAGCATGAGGCACAGCAAGGTAACAATTTAAAGAACCAGGGGCATTGTCAAAGGAGTGAAGTCATTCCTCCTCAGGTTAGTGCTGGAATATAATGCGGTTATACCTTAATTATTAGAGGGAATTAACTAGTTAGCTCCAAGCTCTGGTTCCAAGCTCAGCTATAAATCTTCCTGAAACATAGGGCTTGGTTGTGTGAGGACAGGATCTGTCTCATGTTACTGCTTTATAGCTATTTTTGGCTTCTGTCTCTCTACCCTAGGGATTATCATAGAAGAAGTGTTCTTTCGAGGGTGGAGGTATGCACAAATTAAAGCACTTGACATAACTGGACAAGGCACTCACTCCACAAGAGGTATTAATCCCAAGAAGAAAATTCTCTGTGATTCAGAAAAACCTTGTGGGTGGGACTTTTGGCAATTGTCTACAACTTATTCGTTTTCAAGAACATAAAATGATGCCTTACACTGAATCAGGCCATTGCAGAGACTGGCCATTCATCCCTCTAGCCCAGCATGGACAATTCTGAGTGGGAAGAATGGGACTGCAGGAATTTTAGGCCAGCTGCTTTCCTCGCCTTTCCTGGGAATCCCTTGGTGGTGTCCCGTCTAAGAATTAACCAGGCCAGTTCTTGCCTAGATGCTGTTCAGGGTGGTAAGATTTTTGTCTTGCTTTGTTTTGTTATTACTCTTACCAGAAGGAGTGTTTCAGCAGCAAAGCAAAGCCAGCTACAGCCGGGGAAGCTGCAAAGGTGGCCAATCCACCACCCTGTTTTATAGACTCATGTAAACAGGCCCATGTCAAGAGGAGCACTCAGGCCTTGCAGTCTTCCTCTTTACAGCTGACCCAAACTTACCATTTGCCCCAGTTCGGATTCGAGGTCAGTCTTTTCCACGCAGAGTTTTTCATAGGCTTGGATCATCTCAGCCAGCTGTTCTTCTCTCTCCTTGCTTTTCTGCAGCTACGGGAAGGCAAGAGGAGAGAAAAGCAAAGGAAGTAAAATCCTTAGTTCAAAACCAGAAAGCAATATCTAAATCTGAGCTTGCCTGCTGTCAAAGGACAGAGACCAACAATAACACATGCACTGCATTTTAGACACTCCTAGTATCTTTTCCTCCAGACTAAGTCTAGAGGAAACCAATCTTTTTGGAGGGGGGCAGTGTTATGATCTTCTTGGAGGAAGGTTGTGTACAGAACTCATTGACTGGTTTGTGAGTTCCTCAAGAAAAGGTTAACAGGAACAAATAATGCAGCTATTGAATTTTTGAACAGTTGGCAAAACCAAACCAAAGTGGATTTCCAACCTGAAGCCCTGGGGGGCATTGTGGGGGGGGAGTGAAGGAAACAAGAAAAAAACCCTTCTGAATTTGTACTGCATGTACTGTTAGAGAGGTAAAAGAGGGGAGGACAGAATGTGCCTCACAGTAAAAAAATTAATTGATATTCATTATTTAATGAAATGTATAAAATATGTCATAGGCTGTGATTCCAGCAATTAGGTTTTGCAGAATACAAAAGATATGTTTAACAGAACTAGGAAGAGAACTCCAAAAGAACACACATGGGCGTGCACATGCGTGCGCACTCTCTCTCTCTCTCTCTCTCTCTCTCTCTCTCTCTCTCTCCCTCTCCCCCCCTCTCTCTCTCTCTCACACACACACACACACACACAAACACAAACGTATATGTTTACTGCAAAAGTTTCTCCATCTAAAATCAACAGAAAACCCCAGGGTTTAGAAACCACACTTGTTGTTTTGGATTATACCTCTTAGAATAACTCCAAGCATGCACACAACACACACATGTAAAGCTGCACATAATTCCCCCCAGGTAACACCCATCACTGCAAGAAATGGCTTCCACTCTCTGCAACAACCACCTGCCATTCCTCTCTCCTTCTAACCTCTGCTTCTGCCCCAAATCCCCCTCTTGCACTCCTGTTTCTAAATACATTTCTAATGGGGGTCTTTAGCCAACAATACAAATACTTCACCTTTCTAGCCCTTACTGGAGTATTCCAAAAGACTCCAGGGGTGAGTTTGGGGTTTCTCCAACAGTTTTTCCTGTCAGCAAACATCTCAGGAATAACAAGGTAATTACTATATTTTATTTATTTATTTATTTATTTATTTATTTTTTTATTTATTTATTTAATTTTCGTGCTTATTAACTGCTCGATTTTCCCATGGGAACTCTGGGCATTGTACAACACATTGCAAAAACAACAACTGTCCAAACCTACCATACCCAATCAAAATAAAATAACCCCAGCAAAATACAAATAATACCGAGAATAATAATAAAAAATAATAATATCCTGAAGCTTTGTCCGTGAGAGCTGCTGTCAGCGACAGTACAACTACAATACAACTGTACAACTAGAATACAACTATAAAGACTACAATAATGAATTACGTTTAAAGAAAATAACATTCCACAGTCTGGTTTAAATGAATATGAAGAGGGGCCTGGCATGACTGAAAACCTTGAAAAGGCATGAACAACCCCCCGCCATCAGTGCTGAAAGATAGATCCATTCTTTTAAATCTTCCACCAACAAGTTGAACACGTGGAGCCTTTAGCTCAGTGGTTCTCAACCTGGGGGTCGAACGGCCATTTCACAGGGGTCACCGTTAGCCAGTGAAGAAAAAGGCACAAACAGCTTGGGTCTGGGGGAGGAGGGGGAGGAAGGCGGGAGGAGTGAGTTAGAGCTTGACAGGTTGGAGGGGATATCAGTCAATGGCACCGGAGGCTACGATAGGCTGAGGGTCCCTGTATAGAGGGAAGTTCTCTATGGCACCTGTGGCAGTGGCCTGCCAAAGGGCCTCTTTCAAGCAGGGCAAGGGGCCACCACCACATGAGGAACTGTATTAAAGGGTCCCAGCATTAATAAGGTTGAGAACCACTACTTTAGCTCCTGCTGTTTTCTCACTGGTATCTACTGGGTTTAGGCTTTAGCAGGAAAGCTCCAATTGAAGCATTTCATCATCACCAACTGGCTGAAATGCACTTTTAAGAGCCAGGGGAACATGACAAGAGCAGAACATCTTAAATTTCTTAGCCTAGTACAACCTTGGCTAACTTAATGCCCTTCAGATATGCTAGGTAATTTCCGCCATGGTCTTGTCTCATATTCAGAATAAATGAACCCATGCATTCAGACCGAATGGCTGGAAACAAAAGAAATGCTTTATACAAATCATAAATAATGTACAGGTCAGTCTAAGCCTGACACCTTATCCTCTCCTTTGTGCTCATTCTCACACCCTATGAGTGCATCTGTCTGAACAATGTTCTGGTCATTGGCAACAACGCCATTTACATACTGAAATGACATTTCTTTCAAGCCACTGTGTTCCCATTTTTCTTTTAATTTCTTTTTAATTGCATTCATACTAGTTACAATGTATAGCCCGCCCGCCCCTTCCAGTGAGCTCCAGGAAGCACAGATGGCATTGATTTGGATGCCTGCATTGAACAGGAGCTTCAACTCAATGTCCCAATAAAGCCCCTTCTTCATTAATTATTATTCTTACTTCATTTTTGTGACTCTATGACTCCATGATTCAAAACATAGTGGTGAGTCAGATAGGTAGGTCATGCTAAGAGGCAGAGAGAGGGAGGGAAGGCAGGCATGCAGGAAGCCACTTTTTAGTTATTTCTGAACCATGTTTCATTTTCATGTGTTGTAATTGTGTTTTGTTGTACACCACAACCGTTGCTACTGCTACAACAGCAGTGCCTAAATCTACAAAGAGGAACACAAAAGTACATGGGAATTCATAATCAGGCCAACTTCACAGCCCAAAGCTACATTTTAAGCGTCATAGCTAATAGCAGACAAGAAGCTGGATTCCACAGATCTCAGTCAGATTTGTAACCAAACCAGCGGAGTTTATCGTGGGTGAGTCTGTGCATTTAAAGATATGTAAGGGAGCGATGTGGGTCTTCTCTAGTGAATGCAACCCAGGAATGTAAGATGCAAATGCAATTGTAGATCTAAACCAGCACAGCACTACAGCTTCATTTAGTCTGAAGGTGTGATTTGAGATACTGTACATGCAACCCAACCTTGCCTGCCCGTCTGCCTGTCCTCGACTCCCATTACCTGTTCTCCACAGCCATCTATGTGCTATGGTATTTCTGGAGCCAGAAGTGGTTAAAAGATCCTCCTTTTCTGGGCTTTTTGCTTCAGTGCTGTAGCTAAACTACAGAAGTGCAGTGGGAAAAGCTTTGTCAGTGTCACCTTCAAGAAGGTAAAAAAGTAACCTGCACTACTGTATGGACTCACAGGCTCTAGCAAACTCCTTTTCCTTCATGCTCCAGGAGTGGAGGAGCAGGTGGGGATGGGGAATGGGGAAGAAAGGGGCAGATTAAATTGCCCTAGCAAGAGCAGCAAGACCAGTCCTACCATTACTCAGAAAGGACCCGCCAAGCAATCCCATCTGCTGTCTCAAACAAATAAGAGGAAGTACTTTTTCATCCAGAGGATCACTGGTTTGTGGAACTCCCTGCCAGAAGAAGTGGTGGCAACTGTCAGCCTTGACAGCTTTAAGAAAGGATTGGACAACTTCATGGAGAACAAGGGTATCAATGGCTATTATTGTGGATGCCTAAGGACAACCTCTGGGTTGGAGAGACAGGCAGAATCTCTCTCAATGCCATTTGTGGGGAATCATAAGCGGGTGAAGACATCAACTTGAGAATACCCTGTGTGAGACAGAATGCTGGACTGGATGGTCTGTGGCCTGTTCCAGCAAGGCTGTTCTTATGTTCTTATGTCTTGCCCATACTAATCTGCATTTGCTCCCTAAGGTAATCACCTCTCTCTACCTTATGATAAGGTGACAGATGCTGATGTCAAGTGCTGGGTGGTATGGAGGGGGTGCCAGCAAAGCCCTTAGCTCTTATCCTCTGTTGAAGGACAAGGCTGAGTGTTCCAAGTCACATTCTGTGCCTGCCTGGTGTGTACCAGCAACATTTACTACATGCTTATCCTATTTCTAGGAGTTATAGTCCCCCCCTCAAAATGTTACATTTTTGTCCTATCCCTAAAGGGAATTTGGGTTAATTTCTATGGTGGTACCCACCTGAAATTTTCCTCACAAGAATCAGGATGGATCAGAGACAGCAACTGTCCTAAGGTCATCAAATGCATTTCAACAGGGCAGAATGGTTTCGAAACTATGTCTCTTCCATCCCTCTATTCACAAGACAGCACCGATTTTTATCAGCTAAACCAATAGTGTGAGGTGAACACACTAAGCTAGCCTGCTATCCTCTGAATAGAGGACAGCTGGAGAATGACATCTCCTCACCCAAGCTGAAACAAGGTTCAACCACAAAGCCAGTCAAATGTCACAGATGGAATGGAAAGGTGACCATCTAATTTAAGCAGCTTGGACTATACAACTAGCTTATGACTCTTGGACTGACCCTAGGTAGTAAATGAATTGGAGAATGTCTCCATGGTATCAAATCTGACAACATCACTTGATATCACACTGGTGGTGAGTGGACTGACATCATTTAGCAAGCCCAAAATGACTTCCTGCCAAGCTCAGTTCCTCAAGCAGCTTCTCTAGCATCAAGTCTGGGAGGAACGCAAGTCATTGGGCAACTAGCCAGCCAATGTGGCATACTCTTCCACTCTGTCTTTTTTCAGAGCAGGAAAACAGGGGTGAAGGACTTCCTCGGTCACTGCTGAAGGAGTCACTAACTATATCCATGAAAGAGTGGACCATAGCTGGTTTGCTGTAAATCACACTTCCATGCATTCAGGTTAGGAAGGGCTTTCTTAGAGATCATTACTCCTGGAATGACATGAAACGGGAGGATGGCCCAACACAGGAGGGTCAACAGCTTGGGACCAGAATCAGCAGTATACCTCCACTTGAAGGACAAAGGACACACATTCAAAGATGAGAATGTATACATATTAGACAGAGAGGATAGGTGGTTCGAGAGAGAGGTCAGGGAAGCCATTCATGTGAGTACAGTATTGAAAACTTCTCTCTCAACAGAGACGAGGGGGCTCAGGCACAATCTGTCTGCTACTTATCAAGCAGCCATTTCAACAATCCCCAGACAAATCAAGAATACTTCACACCTCCACCAACAAGGCCATGGCTAACAACTCATATTTGATGGGTGTTGGGAAGGTTGTAAAGGTGGGCCATTGTTCACCTAAGGAGCCTAATCAGGCCATTGTTCATCTTATGAGCCTATTTCAGATCAGGGTGATGTGAGGTCAAAGGGAACTATAAAATGGAGGACTTTCCTCAGACTGATGAAGCTGTTTGGATGAGCAGCGAAATGTTTCAATCTCTCAAGAAAAGAAGTCCAGTTGCCATGACTCAACTTCCAGATTACTCCTGGAACTTGAAGCGAGTCACCACAAGTATTGGCTAGGCTTACCATCTTATGATCTTTACAGAAAGCTTAGAGAGCACTTACATTTTCAGACTAACACTTCCAGAATCCTGCATGCTGGCTGGGAGAAGCCAGGTGTTGCAAACAAGGCACCTCAGTTCCAGAGGCAAAAACAGTGCATCTTGCAAGAGCCAGAAAGACACGAGCCTGTACATAAGGGACAAAGTCACACTCACCTCCCGCTGGAATTGATTCAGTTGCTGCTGGAGGTTTGCCTTCTCACTCTTCAAAAGGGAGGTCTCCTTGGAGTCATAAGATGGGAAGATGCGTTCCTCACCAAACTCACTGATCAGTGGGAACTGCAGACCGGGAATAAAAAGAAGAAAACTGAGTAAACATTGATTTTTTTCCTCTGCATGTTTAATTATAGAGAGCTTTCTTCTCCAAATATTTGGGCAAAGGGGATGCCATGAAAATGAGTATGCCAAAGTTAAAAACTACGAGCGTTAAATATCAGTGGGACAGTTATGTTCGTCTCTTGCTGCAGACACCAAAACGAGACATTCAAAAAGGTGATTTTAGTGGTCTAGGGCAGTGGTTCTCAACCTGTGGGTCCCCAGATGTTCCTGGACTGCAACTCCCAGAAATCCTGGCCAGCTCAGCGAGTGATGAAGACTTCTGGGAGTTGCAGTCCAGGAACATCTGGGGACCCACAGGTTGAGAACCACTGGTCTAGGGGACCAACTGTGTATCCCAAGATCCTCTCCACAGGCCTCAGCAGCTCTGGAAATGGCTGAAAGCTGCCATAAAAAGTTCCGGAAACAGGGGAAATCTGCTTAACAGAATCGCCTATGGGGCGAATCCGTAAAACATAAAAATGGTCGTGATGAGGGATTACTCTGTTTTCAATGCATTCCTATGGGAAATCTGTATAAAGGAAAATGTGCTTAACAGAAATTCATTTGGAATGAATTAATTCCTTTATACAAGGTACCACTGTAAAACCAAACTGGCCCTTTGCCCATTGCTTGCTTGATAAAATAGACCCCTCCCTAAGAAGAGATAGCAGAACAGTGCGTTGAAGTTGTACGTTACACATAGACACGAGACTGAGCAGGCACATAGATCATCTGGTCCCAGTCTTCCTCACTATGGCGAGGTAGGTATGAGTCATGCTTTCAAATTCTGCCCCTGCACATATATATTACGGGGTCCAGTTTTTATGAAAACATGATTTCTCTTCTGCTGCTTCTTTTTGCCAACGGTTTCTTTATCCAGCGGGGGTCTGCATTAGGGAAAGGCACTTCCTCTTGCAGACTGCAGGGCAACCCAGTTTTTGCTGACCTCCTGCTGTCCCTCCAGTGCCTCTTAAAATGTGTTTCTGAGGACTGGGAGACTCATCAGACATGTGGTGCAGAGAATAGCAGTGGAAACTGGTGATAAATAGACTTAACTCTCAATTCAGTGCAGAAATATCTCCAGGTGTTGTCCCATGAAAATCCACCATTGGCTTTTCTGGGTCTAGCAGTCCAACAAAATTTAGAAGGCCACTACTTGCCTACCATTGTGCCAATGGAAAGCCACCAGCGGACAGAGCCTGTCCTTAATTTATCTATTTACTGCATGGATATTACTCCACAATTTTTAGAAAACTGTAAGGCAGGCCTGTCCAAAGTCCGGCCCGGGGGGGGGGCAAATCCAGCCCGTCAGGCCATTCTGAGTGGCCCGCGGCTGGCCCGCCTGCCCCTCCCTCCCCTTCCTTCACCCACACATTCCCCTGCGGTGGCCACGGCTCCCTGTGCTTCCTTTGGTCCCCACCTTCCTTTCCTCCCTTCCTTGTTCCCCACCTTCCTTCATTCCTCCCTCCCTCCCTTGGTCCCCACCTCCCTCCCTCCCTCCCTCCCTTCCTTGTTCCCCACCTTCCTTCCTTCCTCTCTTGGTTTCCACCTTCCTCCCTCCCTCGGTCGCCGCCTTCCTTCCTGCAGGTGGGGTTGCAAGGGGTCAGTGGGTGGGGCTTGCAGTGGGGTGGCAGGGTCGGGGAACAACCAGCCCCTGACACATTCTCAGCCACCAAATCTGGCCCTCCTTACAAAAAGTTTGGGCACCCCTGCTGTAAGGGTAAGCAATGAAGAAAAGCAATATCATAAACGCACACGTCACCCAAGAAAACCAAACAGTAAGGAACAGCATATACTAATATACTTAAATGAATAAAATGTAACAGATCTAAGAACTGGGCTAATGCATCTTGAATTCTAGCAATAGGTGCTACCTATTGGGCTTGATTAGCCCCTAATACAGATGAGTTAAAATAGGAATAGGAAACCATTGGCTTCTAGATACTGTTGGACTATAGCTTGCACTGTTTCTAACCACCAGCTATTGCAGTCTCGCTTGTATAGAAGCAGAGCAAAAGCGTTTGTGGGCTACAGCCTCTCAGAATGGCTGGAGCTCCAGGGAAATGAAGTTGAAAGACCGACAAAGCAAAAAGAGGAGATCCATCAGACTAGCACGCATGTTGTATAGCTACAAGCTATCTACTCACTTTGATCTCATACATCTTGAGTTTACGCTTGAGGCTGGCATTCTCCCTCTCCAGTCCCGTTAGGCGGTTCTTGATGTCGTCATAGGCAGTGATGAGAGCAAAATGAGAGGCTGAGCACATGTCACTGGAGAAGTCGGTGTTAGGGCTGTCCAGCCATTCGTCATCTTGGACCAGGGCATCTTGGGCAAGGATGCTGATGTCATCCTCAAACATGGAGTCCATGGCACAGTCCAGAACAGGGGGTCTTTTAGCAGGAAACACCAGGGCATGGCAAACGCCGACTGTAGGAGATGACAAGAAACAGGCGTGAGGAGTGATATAGTTTTGTCCCTTCTTCTAAATCCCCTCCCACACTCATCTTTTCAATGTCTGCCCCTTCACTTCAATTGTGGGCCTAAAAGGAAAAGACCTCACTGTCATCTAGGTGTTAACACCTGCTAATGGCGGGGGAAGCTGATTTTTAATTGATGTGAGCCACCCTCAGAGACACTTTGCACCTGGAATTCAGGGTAAAAATATAATATATCAAAGTAAAGAAAATAATCTGGCTCAGTAATTAATATCTGGTAACAGTCCGGTGAGCTAAGCACCTGGCTGCAGATCCAGAGGTTGAGTGTTTAATTGCCCACTGAGTCTTATGAGAGAAGAACCCACCTGTGGAGTTTTGGGCGAGATGCCTAGACTCTGGACAGTAAAAACCATGCCTGAGTGCTCTATACCTAGACAATTTTGGAGTAGGTCAGAAGAAATCAGCATTGATTGAATCACACAACATTATTATTATTCTTTTGAATATAAGAAAAAAAGCTTCATCTATCAAAACCGACAGACTCGTGGCATCTTAAAACTGGGTAAATTCTTTGCTTCTTTCCCCCCACAAACAGCCTTAAAAACCCAGTTACCACCCTGAACTGTCATCATATCAAAAATCTTGTTCCTTCCCCTCACCAACAAATTCATCTGTCACCCATTTATATAGTGACATCACCTTTTCTTTTAATTACATGTATCAGCAGTCATGAATGGAAATCCATCAGTAAGTTCTAAGTAGTGGGACTCATGAAGGAGTCGACCCACCAAATCCTCACCAGTTCATTGGGCCCACTCTAGGGTGCATTTATATGCTAAGCAATAGGGTTTCAACCACTGTTATGTTTAAGGGCACACTTCTTATTAAATTACTTTTAATAGATTTTCATTAAATATAATGACACCTAACAGTTTTTTTTAAAAGAATGGCGATTAAATTAATTTAAAACCAAACAGATGTACAGGGATTAATTCGGAGTTTGCTCTCAGAATTAGAATAAATATAAATTAAATACTGTTTAGCCCAGCAGGTCTCTGCAGAAATTACCATGAGGAGACAGAGAATTTGCTGCAGTTCTATAAGGAATGGCATACAATAAAACATCTCTGGCATACTGTGTAGAAGTTATGATCCTGTGGCTCAATTCTCATTAAAGGGTACACTGCAGGTTTGTAATCCTCTAACATTCTAAAAGGCAGACCCAAGATATGCTGCTGTCTGAGGCAAAGGATAAAATGGCAGACATACTGTACATCGTTTCAACACAAAATTAATCCCAAACGGCAACTGAATTTTACTTCCTCGCTGACAATAATATACTGTCCTCTACTACACCCAATGCCAAGGTTAGAAGATGGAAACAAGACCGTCTATCTCTTGTCATCTTTAAATCTACTCCCCAGCTTTTTGTTTAAGGATATTTTCTTTTCTCCACTTGTCTTCTTTAGGGTGTTTCTCTCTCTCTCGTTGTGTTATGATTAACACAGTGAAAATGAATTTTGAAAATAACAGCTCAGTCTTCCAACAGAAGGGAACAGATATGAGACGGCCATCACTACCTCACTCTAGACTCTGCCATATGAAGTACCGTTGTTGTCTCACACCCTGTAAATAGTAGGGCTGTGTTGCTACCACAGATGGCAGGGTGGGTGTCACGTAAGCTGCTCCCTCAGGACTAGAAGTACATGTGAGGTTGTGCCAGCTGGCTCCCCACTGTTT
The DNA here is from genome assembly GCA_023846285.1 of Phrynocephalus versicolor. Lineage (NCBI taxonomy): Eukaryota > Metazoa > Chordata > Lepidosauria > Squamata > Agamidae > Phrynocephalus > Phrynocephalus versicolor. The sequence continues at coordinate 11,388,688 of JAHTLZ010000111.1, read as the reverse complement.
GTGCCTGCCACAAACGCCACCAGCCTCATATCTGGCACCTCTATGAAGGGGCTAATCACAAAATTGTGCAGAAAATTCTGCCTTGTTCATTATGGGCTGTCTGGATAGCTCAGTGGTTTGGATGTCTAGTAGATGAACCAGGGGTTGAGACTTGGATTCCTCACTGCACCTCCTGCCAAGTTGAACCAGCCTGTGAGGGTTTGGGTAAGCTGCATCGTCCTAGGGTGCCTTCGGATTATTTATTTATTTATTTATTTATAATATTTTTACCCCACCTTTCTCCTTGGAAAAGGGTCCAAGGCGACTTACTATATAGAAGAACAGTATACAAGTATTTACAATATATTCAAGTTTAAAAACAATGAATTAGAAGAGGCATCTTACAACATTAAAAAGGCAGTATTAAAACTAATTAACAGTATGAAAACAATTTAAAAAAATTTCATTATGAGAGACGGAAACTAAAAAATGGGAAACACAGGTATTATTACGACCTCAGCCTAAGCAATAATGCATGGTAATCCATCTAAAAGTAGCATAATAGGAAGTCAGTCATTCAGGGAAAGTTTGCCTGAAGAGAAAGGTCTTTGCCTGCTTGCGGAAGTACAGCAGAGATGGGGCAGTCCTGGCTTCCGGTGGGAGGGAATTCCAAAGCCTGGGAGCAGCAACAGAGAAGGCCCTTTCATGTCTTCTTATCAGATGCACCTGTGAAAGTGGTGGGATGGAGAGAGAGGCCTCTCCTGATAGTATTAGCACCTGAGCTGGCTCATACTGAGAGATTCAATATTTCAGGTATTTTGGACCCAGGCCATTTAGTGCTTTGTAGGTTAAAAGTAACATTTTGAATTGTGCCCAATAACTGATTGGCAGCCAGTGGAGCTGCTGTAATAAGGATATAATGTGATCCCTGTAACCTGCCCCAGTCAGCAATCTGGCTGCTGCATTTTGGACCTGATGAAGTTTCCTGAGGCTTTTCATCGGTAACCCCACATAGAGCCCATTACAGTAGTCAAGCCAGGACATCACTAGGGCATGTGTCACCATGGCCAAAGGAAATTTCTTAAGAAACAGGCATCACTGGGGCACTAGCTTTAATTTTGTAAATGCACTCCTGACCACAAGTGGAAAACCACTTCTAATTTTTCTCTCCCTGGAAAATCCTGACAAGGTTTGCTATCAGTAAGAATTGTCTTGATGGCACATTATTATATTATGTACAATTAAGGACACAAGTAGGGAGCACATATTTGTGTCCCCTCAGACTTGATTTCATTCTTTAAGGCAGCTGTCAACACTCTATAAGGACATTTCTTGCTTCGTTTCAGTGGGGCTTCTGTAGGAGGATGTTTTAGGGTAGTGCCTACAATGCTTCCCTTAATGGAATCTCAAATCTGGCACCTGAGATTGCTACACTGCCTTGTTTCCTGACGGAACTGCCTCTGCACACTTCCTTGTGTACACACACACACCTCCCTCCACCGTCTGTCTCCAACGCCTCTTTGCTAAAACCAAAGGGAAAATCTAGAATTTCAATGCTGAGGGAAAATGCTCAGTTCTCGGTCGCTGAGGGATCAATCAACCGATTACACAGATGGTAAGCTCAAGGAACAGTAGCACTTAACCCTTATGGCCACAGAATATAAAAACATCATGGTGGAATCATTTAAAACCAAACCAAACCAAACCGGGGGGGGGGGCTCAATAGCAAGCAGGAGGAAATAAGAGTTGAAGCACAGGGAAAGTAGGGGCCCAAACTGTGTCGCAGGACACTGAGGCCATGGCTTTTTTTTTAGAAGGTGGTTGATGTGGGTGTGCATGTTACAAAATGTAGTTGCTGACACAACTAAACAATGTGAAGATAACGGCGGAAACAGTTTTGCAGTCAACGATGCATGAATGAATATTGTACTACATACACAAGAACGCCTCCATTTCTGTGATTAAAAAAACCTCAACACTGGAGTATCTGCCAGGCACTGGCTTGGTATGAGCTACTGTACTATCAAGACAGGAAGAAACAAGGAAGTCGCCTTGAACCTCAGCCACACTGACAACAACCCATCTATCTCAGTATTGCCTACATCAGAAGTTCTCAACTTTTGACCTGATAGGTGTTTTGGACTTCCACTATCAAGAGCCACATAAAGCATGGGTAATGGTTGGGAATTCTGAGAGCTGAAATATAAAAGAGTTATCAGGCCAAAAGTTGAGATACACTGGTCTAATGAGAGTAGATATGTGATCTGTCGCTAGATCTCTAGGTGTTTTGTGGCTGATTTGACAAAACTGACAGTATTTTTCCATTTTTAGTTGAAAATTCTTAGAGGAAAAATTGAGGGTCATTTCATACGTACAAGAAGCAAGTTGACGAGATAACCGCGCAGTTGCAAAACTGTAATTTTGGGTTGGGAAAGTGGGGGTCGTCTTATACATCAGGGCTGTCTTATAGATGGAAAAATACGGTAATTCTCAGGCACCTACAGTCATCTACAACCATTCTCTTAACCAACAGGACCTGAAGGAAAGGCAATAGTGAAACAACGGGAAGGTTTCCAGCCTCAAAATCAGGCTATGAAAACAAGGCTTTGGAGAAAAATAAGGCACATACTTGTCATGGAATAAGCATGAGGTCCAAGTCTCTTCACATTTAACTCTTAGTATACTTTTACCTGTTGAACCCTATTTTTACATAACATTCTGGATGTTGGATCCCAGCATTGTACCTTGAGATTAGAGTGGACAGGCTGTGTACCAGAAATCCTGTACCCCACCCATCCACTGTACATCAAGTGGGAGTTAAGATAGGCAAGAATACTCTAATAATCCATCCTCTTCCCAGACATTCTGCCCACTCCCTTGTCCCCATCTGAATTGTTTCTAGGGGCAAATAAAGAGCCCTGATCTTTACTAGAGAAGGAGGAGGAAGACAGAAGACAAAGGGACCAGAGGAGGAACAGGCGGGAACAATTAATTCCCTTGCCCCACTTTACAGCAGTGTGATTAAAGATAAACACATGGTTTCCAGGTTACCACAAAAGCACAGAAAATTCTCCAGTTAGTTACAGGCATAGTTCCAACAGCAACACATTTTTAAGCAATCATTTTCTTTTTAAGGTTTAAAAATCTGAAAATAATTCATTATTTTCCAATAGTAATGAGCCAGAGTTTGGGAGTTCAATTCCCCACTGTGGCTCATTTATTGATTTGATTTGATTTTAGAGTATTTTTCCAAGGAGAAAGGACCCAAGGTGGCTTACAGTAATGAGGGATAATATACAGAGCAGTACAATTAAGACATGTTCAAGTATTTGAGAACAAAGAATTGAGGGACATCTTACAGCATTAATAGACAACACTACATTAAAGCTACAAGGTTATCAGTGGTTATAAACACAAAGTCTATGTGAACCTATAGATTCATATAAAAGACACATAATGGTAGTCCACACCATTCAGGGTAAGCTTGCCTGAAGAGAAAGGTCTTTGCCTGTTTCCCGGAAGGACAACAGAGTTGAGGCAGTCCTGGCCTCTAGTGGGAGGGAGTTGACAGTGGCTGTGCTCCATTAGGTTTTTTTCCATCTCAGCAGTTCTAGGATTATCATTTGTTATTATTATTATTTGAAGTGGAACTGAAGTATTTTAATTTAAAAGGAAATAACCCATGAACATTAAAAACTAATGGTTCATTTTGTACAAAACACATCCCCTCACTTCTCACCACAACATCTACAACAGGGAATACGGTATCAGCCCTAGCCGCAACTTGAACCCTTAATGTGATATTCTTATGCTACTATATAGAGACCACATTCCCTTAACGATAAAGGAAGTGATGTGATCCTTCATTAAGTTAAAATCAAAATATATGTTTTAATTCCTTTTCCTAATAATTCAAGTATTATTCCTTGAATTGCATAGGTCTCAACAGCCAAGTTTTAGTTATACTGTACCTGGATGAGTGCAAAATATAGACATAAATATTCAATAAATACTGTGCCCCTGGTCACTCAGAACCTCTTGTGTTCAATGGCTTCAAAGTGTTCTACTTGTGCCCAAACACATATTTAATTCAGCCTCTAGAACGGGGTCAAAAAGACCTTTAACGCTCATTACAAGTGGTACTGTATCAATAGGATTAACAACACTGTGGAAGAGCCCTTCTCTCTTTCCCTCCTACTCTCTGGGTGTGTGCGTGTGCATGCATGCGCACACACACACACACATGTTAACTATTTGTGCTTTGAACTGAAGTTACATTTGGGGGGGCATAAAATAAACAGATTTTGAACTACACGTGAGGCTGGTGCCCCTAACCTCAGAGTAGTTGAACGGAGACGTATACAGTATAACTATTGCCTACAGTGTAGTGGACAGAATGCCTAGGAGGTCAGCAGAAAGAACTCACCAGAGGTGGCACTGTTAAACTGTTCTATAAACATCTCATATACAGTAATACCTTGGTTTTAAGAGTAACTTGGTTTAAGAATGTTTTGCAAAACAAGCAAACATTTCTTCTAAATTTTGCCTTGATCAACAAGCAATGTCTTGATACACAAACACTGGAGCAGATCACATGATCACAAGTGAGTCAATAGTGGCTCTCTCCCTCCCTCTCCCTGCTGGATTGTGGGTGATGGTCTGGAACGTTCTGTCTCAGGCAGCCTCCAAAGCAGAGGGAAGAGAGAGGAATAGATGTCCCCTTTGCACCAGGCAGCAGCGTGCAAGTTAGGGTTTTGTTTTTCTTTATATCTATATTTTCATTTAATTTTTTTCATCATTATTTCTTATTTATCAAACCATTTCTACTGATAGGTCAGCTAGTCAAGTGTGTATGGGGCTACAAATTGCACTTTATTATTGTCACATTAAAAATACAGAGTAAAACCCAGTAGTTAGTCCCAAGCCAGGTACATAAACCATGGTGTGGATGTGAACTTCTAGCCAACTTCTTTTGCGAATTTTGGCATTTTGTGTGTATAGTATGTGGTCTATGGGACCCCAGAATGAAACATCTGAGTTTCTATTATTTCTTATGGAGAAATTTGCTTTGATATAAGTGTTTTGGTTTATAAATATGTTCCCGGAACGAATTACGCTCGAAAACCAAGGTATTACTGTACGTACCTTGAAAACCCTATTAAAACTAGCATGAGCCACAATCAAACTCACCATATAAAACAAGTAACTATTTATTGGCAACCAGCAACTCCCAAGCTCTGCTTCCGCCTCTACAGGCATTGTGCATTAGAATCAAATGCTTTGTATGTTACTAATAGCTTCTTTGGCAGCAAGTAGCAGGTTCAGGATGAATTCCAGGTGGGGAAAATAGCTCAAGGGAAAGGAAAGACTGCCTTCCACACATGCTCACTGACTGCTGTTAGATAAAGGAATCCCAAATATAGGGTTCAAATATCCATTTAATATCTTTGTTCAGTGATATTATTGTAATGGGGTGGGAACAAAGGAGCCAATATCAAGCCCATCTTTTTATTATTATTAAATCCTAAATTATCATACACTTCTTCTGGTATTTCAAAGGACACCTACATGTAAACATCCTTCTCTGCACATTTATTTAAATCTGATCAGTTGACTGATTCATCCATTTGAAGTCAAATGATTTAATAGCCCTCATTTCTTATTACAACATGCCAGGATTGGTTGTTACAGATGCTTCCAGAGATAGATAGCGCCTAATGCTGCAGATCAAAAGACCTTGGGCAGCCAAGCAATCTTTCCTTCTGTAAGATTTTTTTTGGGTGGGTGGGGGGAGTTTAGAAATAAAGGAGGAGGAGGAGGAGGAGGAGGAGGAGGAAGAAGAAGAAGAAGAAGAAGAAGAAGAAGAAGAAGAAGAAGAAGAAGAAGAAGAAGAAGAAGAAGAAGAAGAAGAAGAAGAAGAAATAATGAAAGGGTTGCAGGTAGAACAAGTGATGACTTCTGGACTCTGGATACATAATTCTATATTTGCCACAAATAAACTACCTGCATTGTTAGGGGAAATGTGGAAATGAAACAGTTGTGGGGAATCGTCCACACCTACAAATCTCAGATTAGCATTACAGTTCTATCTAGCAGTTCCTTTGATTCATAATTTGGGGAAGGACATCCGCTTGTATTCAATTGACTTAGTTCTAGGTAAGCAGACATGTTTGCCTTTAGCGAATCACAGAGCTGTTCTTTTTTACTTGGGGTGGACATTATAGATACATCACCCTGCCTATGTTTCAAGAAAGAGGCTGATAATGCAGTCTGAATTTTCTCACTTTCTGCGGTGCAGCTTTAACCCAACTTCCTGCTTTAAACTGATGGGGTTCTCATTTTTGGAATCCCCCTGCTTTATTAAATGGGGGGGGGAACACTGACTAAGGAAAGAGAGCCTCACTTCAGCTTAAAGGCGGAGAGAGAAATTTAAAGCCACTGCATAATAAACAAAGTGAACTGTCAACAGCAACATTAAAATTCATTGCAGTAAAAAGAGATTTGGAGCCGTGCAGCCATTAACACAAAATCAAAACTAGACTATGGGTGATACCTTCATAGGCTGCTAGTAGAAAAATAAAAAAGTTGCTGAGCTTTCAAGAGCAAGCTCTCTTTTTCAAAGCAGGTATAGAAGTCCAAACATGACAAGGGATGTAATTTGCCAGGAGAGAGTTCTTAATAGTTCACTTGGCAAGGTGGACGCCAGGCTTCTTCTTGGAAGGCACAGAGCAGCATGGTCCGATGGGGCTGGACTTTACAGGCCACTTCAAACAAAGAGCTGCATGGTATGGACACATCCCTCTTGCTTACAACCATCATCTTATTCATCTGTGTTCCTATTCTGGAGACTATGGTCATTGGATCTTTGAATCCTAGCAAAAAAATAAAAGAGTAGATGGCCCAGTCTTTTAGAGACAGTCCAAAATTCCATTCCGGATAGAGATCAGAAATTACTGTCCTGATTTTACCCTTCTGGATATGCCTTTTAAAATGTTTTTGGGATGTATCCACATTATTGTTACAGTATTTAGGATTCAGGACTGGGTTTCCATAAGGTGAAGTCTGGAAAGATAGGCAGATGCATTAACACTTAGAGATGTTGTGTGATTAATACATAGTATCCTACTGGATGGGTTCCTGTGTTGTAAGGGTTGACTAACTGAAAGACTATGGATGGATGGGTGGATGGGTGGGTGGGTGGGTGGGTGGATGGATGGATCTATCTATCTATCTATATGATGTGATTTGATTTCTAAACCACAAACCATTTGGCTCATTGGCCCCTCTGGACAATGCACAATGTCATAAAAATACAATGATAAAAATAAACAGAAGAACAAAAACTGGAACCAAGTTAACATCAACATAAACTCTAAAATGTAAACAACCATGATCTATAATTTAAAAAATGGGGGGGGCGAGGAAATAGGATGTGTATCTTGGCTAATGCAGGTCTGCTGGCTTTCAACCACCTCCGAAAACTGGAACCATCTGCCTACAAGAATTATCAGGTTTAAAATGTAAATGAGGACCCTATCTTCAACAGTGAAGCACTCCTGACCCATATGAAAATACATCCAATACTTGTGGTCCATCAAACAATCTTGGGCAGCAGGAAGCAGGTCCAAAACTGGACCAGACTGAGAAGATCCCCAGTCCATCCCCAGTGTTAATGTCAGAAGAAGACCACAGCTCTAGGGCAGAACAGAAGGGCCAAGACTCAGTCTCCTACACATCAGATTTGAAGGACATTATAGTGGGGGACAGGAAAGGCCTTAGCCTGCTTGAAATTCTGTAGATCTCTTCCTAACCACTGGCCCAAAATGGCCAAATAGTTCTATATCATGTAAGATAACAGAATCTTTTGTTTGTTGACTGGTCTTTAACTTCTTCTAAGTAAGCCCTTTAAAAAATTAACAGAGGCCTGTAATGCCTGAGAAAGCTATGCCTGTTAACCCCGTGGATCCCAAACCACTCCTTCTGCCCAATGCTGTTTGAGTCACACAGTCAGAGAAAAAAGAGGGGGGGAGAGAGAGAGAGAAAGAGAGAGAAGCAAGGGAATTGAAAGCAATTAAGCCAAGACCTTCCTTCTTGTCACAGGCAAGTAACTGGCAGCAGAAGAGAGAAGCTGTCTGTGGTCCCTTTAGAAAGAAAGAAAATCTTGAAAGGATGCTGTTTTCTAGGCAGCAGCTGGTAGACAAAGTCACCAATTTGGGAAGGGTCCCATGGGGCCATTTAGACACCCCATGGCCCTGAAGGGTTAGATAGTATTTCCTGTACCCAGGAATGTAGCACAACAAAATTCTCCACCAAGAACAGCCAATTCTTAAAACCTTAAGCAAAGATCCAAAACAGCACAGACGCATATATTCACACTCCTTCCCCCAAACACCATTTATTCCACAACTGACAAAGCGAAACAAAGAGCCATAGTGGTCACTGTCAAAAACCTCCTTTTCTCTTATGATCATCTTTGCTGTCTGCTTACAATTCTAAGTTAAAAACATAGTTGGTTACAGAATCGTACTCAGAGAGTGCTCATCAATGGTCCCTTCCTAAAATGGGGGAAGGAAACAAGAGGGGTACCACAAAGCACACTCCTGGGTCCAGTGCTCTTCAACATTTTTATTAATGACTTTGGATGAAGGAGTGCAGGGAATATTCATCAGATTTATGAATGGCACCAAATTGGGTGGAATAGCTAATATCTTAGAAGACAGGAACAACATTCAAAAATATCTTGATAGGCTGGAGCATTGGGCTGAGAACAACAAAATGAAATTTGACATGGACAAGAGCAAAGTTCTATACCCAGGGGGGGGGGGAGGAGGACACAAATGCCAAGTTTCAAGATTGGGGATACTTGGCTCAGTAACACTACAAGTGAGAAGGATCTTAGAATTACAGTAGGACCCCGGTATCCACTGGAGTTTGGTTCCAGGCCTTCCAGTGGACAATGAAAACCATAGATAAGAGAGAACACCAAAAAAATCCCCCAAATTGCTGTTCTGTGACTGTAGCCTGCTTTACTGCTGCTGTTTGTGACAGTAATTTGCTTTGCGGCTGCTGAATTATATATTTATTGGCTTCCTCTTCCAACCATGGATAACTGAATCCGTGGAAAATGAATCAGTGGATATGGGGGTCCTACTATATTGTAGATCAAAAGCTGAATATGAACCAACAGTGTAATGTGGCTGCAAAAAAAGGCAAATACAATTTTAGGAAGCATTAACAGAAGTATAATCTCCAAATCCTGTGGGATACTAGTTGCTCTCAATTCAGCACTGGCTAGGCCTCATCTAGAGTAATGGATGCAGTTCTGGACAGCACACTTTAAGAAGGATGCTGACAAGCTGAAGCAAATTCAGAGGATCACAACAAGGACGAATAGGAGAAAGGAAACCAAGTGGTACAAGTAATGACTGAAAGAACTTGGTATGTTTAGCTTTGAGAAAAGAAGACTATGGGGATATATGATAGCATTTTTCCAATACAGTACTTGAAAGCTAGACATACAGAGGAGGGGCAGTATTTGTTCTAGAGCAGGCCTGCACAACAGGTAGACCGTGGCCTACCAGTGGCCCATGAAGGGTTCAAAAGTAGCCCACCAGCCATCAATAAAAAAAGTGAGGGGATAAGTTCTCCACCCCTCCCTCCCCCATCCCAAAGACCACCACTGCCCCAGCAAAGTTCTGGGTCTGCCAGCCCACTGTCTCAGCCGAGCGGGGCAGTTCAAGGGCCATGATGCATTAAAATCTGTTCCCTCCAGAACAGATTAATTGCTTTTCAATGCATTCCTATGGGAAACCGCTGCTTTACTTACAAAATTGTTTACTTATGAGCATGTGTTCGGAACAGATAAAATCCAGGAGCAGAGGTTTTAGTGTAGTAGCCCTCAGGCACTCTGGGCCGGAAAAAGTAGACCTCGGCCTGTTCAAAGTAGGACAGCCCTGTTCTAGAGCCACCCAGAGAACAGGACAGATAAGAATGGACTCAAGAGAAAGGAAGCCAGATTTAGGCCAAATATCAGGAAAAACTTAACTGTCGGAGTAATATGTTAAATTACTATCTCTATTTTGCTTGATATACTCAATGAAAATTTTTAAAAATTGTACCCCTTCTTCCCTTCCCCGCCCATACTCCTTTTCCTTGTTCCCCCCTTAAAAACTCAATAAAAACCTATATATATAAAAAAAAAAAACTGTCGGAGCAATGTAATGGTACCAATTACTTTGGGAGGCAGCTGAGTGCTCTCACACTGGAAGCATTCAACAGAAAACTGAACAACCATCTGTCAGATATCCTTTGATTTGAATGCCACATTGAATAGGGCATTTGACTTGATGGTGTTACAGACTCTTTCCAAAATCAATTATTCTATGACTCGATGTTCATTCAAGCTTATCTTTACAGTTATAAGAGCTAGGAATGTTGTTATCTTGCCGCTGAAAATAAATAAATGAGAATAAGAAGGAAACTGAATCATAACTTCAGTAGGCAAGTTAAACTTAGAGCTGGCATACAGTGATGAAAACATTCGCACAGACTTACCAGTGCTCCAGCATGCTTCAAAGCATTGTGTACAAAGAATATGCACTTTGTCAACGTATTCCATTTTCAGTGGCTGACAATCCTCTTGTGCAGTTACACAAGCAGCATAACTTTTAGATGTGGAGTTCTGTAAGTTAAGAAATCTACGTGGGACTCATCGGTAGCACACTAAGTTGGCCAACTCACTATTCAACACATAAGGCGTAGAGAGACTTCTTAATGTAATGACAATTCACTTCCAATTGTTACACAACAGAATTTCAGCCAATGTGTGCATGGAAGAAATGTGTGTTTGCAAGCTGACCCAGTATGTATATGCGCTCAGGAAAACAGATGGGATGAGTTTTTCCACCCAGCACTCAAGATGTGCTAGCCACATATTCCACAAACAACGGGTGAATCCCCCTTTCTACTAATCTACAGATTCAAGCACACATATGGCGGAGACAAAACGCCAAGGCGATCTGAACAGACACAACACATCTGCCTCTTTGCAACAACTAGCCTTGGGGCTCCACATTTTTGCTGGACTCAGAAACACCACTTGGCTTGGCATCTTCCTTAGCTGGGGGTTTCCTGCACTGGAAGGGAGTTGAACTACGTAAGTCCTGAGGATGCTTTCCAATTGCTCAGTTCTGCCATTCCTGCCCCTCCCTGTAATAGCAAATCCAAGACACTGATGCTGACAGGAGTGGATCAAGAATGGAGATATTGACTGCATGATGGAGGTCTCCGTCCAGAAGCATGGACCAGAGTGGTGTTAGTCAATAGAGGGTTGGACACTCGAACACTGAAGGCTTGGGTTCAAATCACCACTTTACTTGGCCAGGGACTCTCACCGGGGCTGGCAGTGGTAAACTATCATTTGGACATTTCTCCTATCTCCAAAACCCTTGTAGGGTCATCATCAGATTCAACTGGATGGTATGTAACTGTAAAAAAAATCAGCGCATAAAAAAATAAATCCCACATTTGACACAATTGCAAATCGGAAGGAGACAATTGACACACATCATCTGTGGCCTCCAGGAGTCATGAAGTAGGAAAACAAATAGGAAAAGGGTTGTGAGAACAGGGAACTGGCTAGCTTAAACCCCATCCAGGTGGGCTGATTGCAACCCAGAGGCAGAGGATATGATGCAGTCTTTTGTTACACATCCTACTTAGAGCCACAGAAGGGAAAGGATTCCCAATCGCCTTGGCACTATTCCAGTCTTCTTGTGTGTCCAAGATCAGCAAGTCATGTGCACGAGAAAGGTCATGTGCAAGAGAAAGAACAATGCAGTAGCTAAGGGATTATCGCCACTGTTGTTGTTGTTGTTTACAATTTTAGCACAACCTGCTGTGCTGCCAGAGATGCAAGCTGCCTTAAGTTAAATACTGCCACAGTTACCTTGAGAAATAGCTTACCTTTTCAAGCATGTTAAAACATAAGAACATTAAAAACACGAGTTTTCATTCTTCAGGAGGCTCCTCTCCTTATTTTGTTCACAGTCTAAAGGAGCAACTACTGATCATGATCTGCAAAGAACCACTCAGTGACCCAAGAACGGCAGCCTGAGAACCAAGAAACTCATCATCATCATCATCATCATCAAAGTCATTTGCCGATAAGAAGAAGAAAAGGTGGTTGTTTAGTACCGAGATCTACAACTGCTGCCCAGGAAATACGTCCCTGTCATCCCACTTCATGGAAGGACCTCCTTAGGCACTCTGCACATGTGCAGATGCATTCATGTTAATTAGTGTATATGGTTTCCAGATCAAATCCAGCCAAGCTATCTGTGGAGACAAACTTTTTGGAAACTGAGCCTGTCCTACTTTGAGCACATCACAAGAAGGCAAGACCTAGAAAAGACAATAATGCTGGGAAATGCTGAAGGCAGCAGGAAGATGAAATACAAGATGGGCTGACTCCGTAATGGAAGCCGTTGGCTTGAGCTTACAACAGATGAGCAGGGCAGCTGAAGAGAGGTCACTTTGGAGATCACTCGTTCCTATGATCATCATGAGTCAGAGCGACCTGATAGCATGCAACAAAAATAATGTTCCAAAGACTTTGAAGTGGAAACAAATCCTTGAAGTCGCCTTTGCCAGAAGTTGGAAAAGTTACTTTTTTTTTCGTTCTAGAACAAAAATGGCCATGCTGGGAGGGGGATTCTAAAGGTTCTGCCCCATTAATCTTTCCTAGTTCTGGTGCCTTGTGTTGCTCCCACTCAGTCCAATGGGGCTCTTTTCAATGAGAAGTCTCCCTCTGGATTTGGACCAAAAAGGTCAGGCGTGTCATCTGCCCTGAAAGGTATTCAGAATTTGCCTCTGGTGGCAGCTGTTTAGACAAGCATGAAAGAAACATCAGAACAGAACCTGCTGGATCAAACTATCTAATCCAGTATTCTGGCGCCACAGCAGCCAATCAACTGCCCCCTGGGAAGGACAGAAGCAGTTCGTGAGCACCTCCAATCCCTCCCACTTATGGACCCTGGCATCTGGTATTTACAGAATACCGCTTCCTGTATTGGAGGCAATGTTTTTATTTCATTCTCTTCTCTTTCAACCCCACCTTCCTCTCCCCCACCCCCACCCCCAAAAAAGAGACAGGAGTAGAAGAGAGAGGAGAAATGGGAGAACAAGGACTCAAACACCATACTCAAACTTCTATCCGACTGTCTCAGCTCCTCTGTTCTGTGGCAAGACATATAAATGCAAGGTATACCGCCAAGAATCAGTAGGTAAAGGCAAGGAACAGTCATAAAGAGAATGGGACTGTCAGTCTCGGTATCGTATTATTCCTAGTGGGCCAACAAAGTAGAAAGGAAGGCACATATTGCATGATCCCAGTTGCATAGGGGAATCCAGCGGCTTCGTGCCAACATGGGGAAATGCACTCTGTGTATACTCAGAGACCCTCTTCTCCACAATTCCTTTACAAATTAGTCTCCGATGGGCGAATGCTCTCATTCACATATGAAGAATTTCATTAAGGAACTAAATGGCAAGGTCGAGATTGGATTGCTCAGTGGTTTAGATTCCGAGCTGCAGAGCCAGAGGTTGAGGGGTTCGATTCCCCACTGTGCCTCCTGGGAGAACAGCCAGCCATGGGCCAGCTGCACAGTCCCAGGGTTCTCCCAGAAGAAGGGAATGGGAAAACACTTTGGTATATTTGCTATAGGTTCACATAGACTTTGTGTTTATAACTACTTATAACGTAGCTTTAATATAATGTTGTCTATTAATGCTGTAAGATCTCCCTCCATTCCTTGTTCTCAACTACTTGAACATGTCTTAATTGTACTGGACTGTATATTATACCTCATTACTGTAAGCCACCTTGGGTCCTTTTCCAAGGTGAAAGGCGGAGTAAAAATATTCTAAAATAAATAAAAATAAATACTTTAGAAAACTCTCTAAAAGGGGTCTGAAATGACTTGATGGCCCACAATTATTATAAGCTGCCTGGACAGCTCAGTGGTTTAAATGTCTGGCTCCAGTGCTAGAAGTTCAGTTTGATTATCCACTGTGCCTCCCGCAATCACTGCCAGCTGCTATGGCCTTCGGCAGGAAGCAAAATCTCAGGATGTCCCCAGAAAAAAAAGGAATGGCAAACTACTTCTGAGGATTCCCTACATAGAAAACCTTGGAAAGGATTGGCATAAAGTCATGATACAATAGGGTTACAGGGAATGTAAAAAAACCAACCAAAAAGATTAGTGGAAGATGATATGGGTAGGGAAAAGCATAATAGGACAGAGCAATGGAAAAATTAGATAGGGACTACATCATGGGATTATCACAGGTTGAACAATGATGGGAATCATAGAATCATAGAGTTGGAAGAGACCTCAAGGGCCATCTAGTCCAACCCCCTGCCATGCAGGAATCCCCATCACAGGACTCCCAACAGATGGCCATCCAGCCTATGCTTAAAAACCTCCAAAGAAGGAGACTCAACCACCCTCCGTGGCAGCATATTCCATTGCCAAACAGCTCTAACTGTCATGAAATTCTTCCTAATGTTTAAATTGAATCTCTTTTCCTGCAGTTTGAAACCATTTCCCTGTGTCCTAGTCTCTGAAGCCATGGAAAACAAACCAGTCCCTTCTTCAATGCGACATCCTTTCAAATATTTAAACATAGCTATCATATCCCCTCTCAGTCTTCTTTTTGTAAGGCTAAACATTCCCAGCTCCCTAAGGCGAGGGCAAAGTCCTCAAGGGCTCAAATGATGGGGGGGGGGGCTGTACTATTAAGATGGTTGTTATTGCATCATTACAGTCGTGACCGCCTCTTTGTGACCCCATGTCCATGGAGTTTTTCTTGGCAGGAATACTGGAGTGGTTTGCCAGTTCCTACTCCAGGCGCCTACAGCACCTGGTATTCCCTGGTGGTCTCCCATCCAAGTACTAACCAGGCCTGACCCTGCTTAGCTTCCGAAATCAGACAAGATTACAGTGTGATTACAGCGGACCCTCGTATAACAAAGGGTTTGTATAACATAAAATCTGTAGAACATAAACAATTCCAGAGATAGGGGAAATTTGCTTAACAGAATTGTCTATGGGGCGAATCTGTACAAGATAAAAACGGTCATGATTAGGTCTGTTTTCAATGCATTCCTATGGGAAATTTGTATAAAGGAAAATTTGCTTAACACAATTTCATTTGGAACAAATTAATTCCTTTATACAAGGTACCACTGTATTTGTTTCTTAGACCCTTAGAACAACAGAGCTGCTAGAGACTCTATGGATCATCAGTTCTAACAACTGCCAAGGAGAGACGGTGGGGAATCAAACTCTGAACCACTGAACAACTGGCATTTATGAATCCCTTGTTACATGTATTTACAGCCTGCCTTTTCTCTAGTCCAGAATTCAGGGACGCGTACCTAGGATTTCTGACTAATCAACCATCTATGGGACAAGGAGTATATCCCAAACAATGGTTGTGTGTGGGGGGGGGTGAGAGCAGTGTGCAACACAGAATGAGGTAATTTAAGAGGCAGGCTACCAACGTATAAAAATATAGGGCAGCCCAAAGAAAGGAATTTGACAGGAGGTGGGAGGGCATCCTAAGAAAAGCGCAGTAGGAGGTGAGAAGGGCTCAGGAAGAGCCGTCCGTCAACATGGTGTGAGACGGGAGGGCGGGCAGGCACGGAGAGAGGAAGTGGATGCAGATGGGAAGGCCAACAAACAGCAGGAACGTGGGTGCAGAGTTCTTAGGAGTCAGCGGTGATAAAAGACCGGGGAAAGTCATGCAGAGAGAGAGAGGGGCCTACCCTGTAATTTCAACTAGATGGGGACAAGTAGAAATGGGATAGGAACTTTAGGAAAGAGAAAAGTAATGGTGTGGATAAAACAATAAACCTGGAAGGGGCCACAGGTTGGGGGGGCAGCATGCAATTAGAAGTGGGGGGAGGGGGAGGAAGCAGCAAGGTAGATAATAAAACAAAGTGTGAGTAAGGTGGTGATGGGCCAGGAGGGCCACAGAATCTGACTGAGTGGGAAAGTGGAGGGGGTGATGGGTTCCGGGGTGGTTTGTTTGTTTTTTTAATCTGAAGGCCAACTGTTTCAATATTAAATGGAGAGAGAACCTGAAGAATTCACGGGGGTGGCGGTGGGGAGGTCCTGTGGAGCCCTGGCCTCTGGCAAGAGAGGCGAGCACACCTGAAGAGGGGCGAAGAGAAGGAAAGGGTCGGCGGGGAAATTAGAAAGGAAGAGGAAGAAGAAGATGCCATAAGCTCGCCCTGAGGATGTCGAGGTCGGGTTGATGGCGGGGAGAGAGGGATCAGCTTGCGAATCACAACAGACCGAGTAGAGTAGCACGGGGAGGGGATCAACATGCAATTTGGGGGAGGGAGGGAGAGAGGGACAAATAAACAGGATGAAGACCCTGTGAGCTCCATAAACACTGCCGCCCCTCACCCAGTTTCCCTTCCCCCCACCACCACCCGCGAGGCGCTGGGCCGAAGCCACGGCGTGCACAGCTGGCTGCCCCGGGATCCCACGGGGGGAGGGTGGGGTGGGGGCGCAAGTGGGTGGACCGTCCTTCTCCCGCGAGGTGCCCCATCCTCTCCACTAGGGTGCATTTCTGAGGAGGCATCGGTCGCTTCTCTTCTTCCTCCTCCTCCTTCTCCACCACCACCACCACCACCCTCGCCCACTAACGCTAGCCTCTTCCCTCCGGCAAACCTCCTGTCCACTATCCCCCTTCTCCCTCCCATCTTTCTCCCTTTTCCAGCCAGGCCAATCCTTAGGGATGGGGGAGAAGGAAAACATCGAGGATGGGGGAGTTGGGGTTGCACTTACATCACCTCCCAGCTTGGTAGAGAACAATAATCCATCCTGAGAGCAGCTGTAGACTGTGGAGAAGTAGATGCTTTGGGGAGGTGCTTGCTGAGCAACGGGAGGGGCGCTGCTGGCAGCGGTGCTCTCCGCTTCTTCAGCCCCCTATCCCTCCCCGATCTCCAACGCCTCTCTCTCTCTCTCTCAATCTCTCTCTCTGTTCGCCCCCCCTCCCCACTCCTCCTTCGGTTCACACCACAAAGAGTGCCATCGTCAGGCTGGCAAAAACCACAACGCGTCCCACGTGGTGGCTTCACCTTTTGTGGCCTAAGGCGGCTCGGCCACACCTCCCCAAAAGAAAAACCAGGGGGGAAGCGATCGCAATCTTCTTTGGGGAGGAAAAGGCTTGGGAGGGTTCCTCGTCTTCCTCCGCTTTCGGGTCCTGTCCTGACTGGCCTGATGTCGCCTCGACTCTTCCTCCGTCTCTTCTCCACTTGCTCCGCCGCCAAGCTCCCGTTTCCTGCTCTTCATAATAACACACATCCACACAGACGGCTGAGGCAGGAAACAGTCACAGAGCAAAAAAAATAAAAAAGGTCCCTTATTCGTCGTCTTAAAGAGAACCTGCAATAACAACAAGAACCATCTGCCTTCGCAGTAAACGGGCCAGGGCACAACACCAACAACAGAAGCATACACTTGTGTTGTTCCCCGTTGACTGGTCCCCCTAAGCCATAAAGGTGCGGATGAGCTGTGGAAATGTTTTGTTTTTTTACTCCTGGGACTAACATGGCCATATTATTATTATCTTTAATTAACGAACGAAAACAAAAAAGTCCACAGGATCATAGATTATTGCAGGGGGGGGGGCAGGCTATTCTTTTTGTGTGATTAAATCCATTGTGGGGTTAATGACTAAATCCATTGTGATTAAATCCATTGTAGGGTTAAGCTAATGAACCTGCAGACTTTGGAGACCTGCAGAGTGCAGACCTGTCAGGCCAGAAGTTACAAAGGCAGCATATTTTTCTTTTTCCTTTCCTTTTCCTTTTTTCCTTTGTTAGGGTGAGTAGCAGAGGAAAAAGGGGGGACAAAAAGGTTGATTGAGTGGTTGCGGACCCTCAGATTGGGATGCTAGCACAGAAGTTCTTAGCCTTTTGAGTCAAATGTCTCCACCAACTCCATGTGCCCAACAATGGGACAGGAATTACTGGTATGTTTTTTAAAGACATTCTATTTTTGCTTTTATTGTTGACAGAAAACTGGTGGGTGGCAGGAATAAGGAATGAGGGGGATTCCTTGAGTGTCTAATGTTACATTACTGGCAGAGATGTCATAATTTACAGGAAAGAGATAACTGAACTCTTAAAAGCAGTTAATGAAAAACCCATGCCCCCTCTTGAATTTGTGTGTCCGAACCTCAGAACAAGTTCTCTACGTGGTTTCGGGAAGCTTCTTGCATAGTCTGCCAATTTAATTAATAAATCGGTTATTTCTACACTTATTTTTAGGCCACCCCCCACATGCTTGGTTTCAAAGCAACAGTTCTTTCTGCAAGGTTCCACATTTTTAAAACTCTTTTTATATATTAGGGGGGGCTGTTGAACTGAAAGGAGAAAGAAGAATAGGAAAGAAGTCCTCTTCAGTCACCACAATTGCATATCCCTAAATTTGGATCCCACACAGCCCCAGGCAGGAAAACAAATGTGGAAATTTGGCAACTCAGTTTCAACTCACCAGCAAGACCTCAGTTTTAAAAAGACCAATCTAAGTGACTTTTGGAAGACAATCATTAAAAATATCCATATTTTATTGAAATCCGGAAAGCATCTAAATCTTAATTCCAGTTGCCAGAATTTGCATTTTGAATGAATACAAAATGTATACATGTATTTGCTTTAGATTGTTTTACACATTTTAAAATGCACACTCACATAGGTTCCTAGTTAATAGGGTTATAATTAGAGTTAAATCCTGGGATTGTGCATTTTATGCAAGGCCATACAGGATGGCTCTTCTGGGATGTACAGTTGGGGAATTTAACTCCCAACCTCTGGTTCCACAGCCAGATATCTAACTCAATAAACTAGCCAGCCAGCTCGCTGCTAAAATATGCAGTGTTAAAATTACCTATTGATTTGCATCAGAATTGAGATGAATGCTTATCTGGCATGGTGCAATATTGAACTTCCTGCTAGGGTTGGCCCTAGCATTAGGCAAATTACAGAAGCTAAATTAAAATATTTACCCCCATCTTCATATCAAACCCCATCAAAGGCAGAGACCATGCCACTTTCCTTCTAGACAGCAGCCCATTAGTTTCTTTAGTATGGTACATTATCTTGGGCCTCAGAAGATCTAGCATCAAATCCCCATTTAGTAATCTACCACCAGGGACTATTCACTATCCCCTATAGTCTATTCCCTCTTGCAGAATTATTGTGAAGATAAAATACATGTTGATGGGGAGAAAACTGAATGCCAGGTCTTTAGGAAAAAAAGAATCAAAACATAACAAGTAAAAAAAAAAAACCCAAGTAAAATGAGCTTGAGTAGCAATGCTAGCAATTATCACATCTTGACTGTGTGTGCTATTTTGGTGCCTGAGGCAGAGTAGCAGATAGGGTTATTTTGGCAATTTTACAGGGAGTTAAATAATAAACTATCGTCTTTTTGTTACATCCAAAACCTGCTATCTGTGCAGCTGCCTTGCTGTCTAGTGGCCAGACTGTTTGGTTTACCAAACCCTCCATGGCTTGGGGGCTGAGTATCTGACAGAATGAATTTCCCAAAGGTCAGCGTTGACCAGATCCACCAGAGCATCCTTGGTACTTTTGGTTAGTGTGGCCACCCCCATGGGAGGCCCATAGGGCTTTTACCCATAACCAGGCCTTCTTGTTGGCTGGCTCCACTATATAGAATAAATTTCCTACTGAAATTAGCCATATTGACTCCCCCCAGCCTTTAAAAAAGCATTAAAGACCTGGCTTTTTGAAGAGGCATACGGTGATTGGTAACCTGTTATGTTGTACTTCCCTCTGTTCTATATCCCCCCCTTTAGTATTTTTGCCTCTTGCTGGATCTTTGTATGACTTTTTGTATGTTTTTAATGCTTGGTGTGTTTGTTTTATTTCCTGTTGTTTATTGTTTATTTTGTTGATTATTTGCATTCATGTAAACCGCCCAGAGTCCTTTTGGAAAATCGGTGCGGTCTAAAAATGCATAAAATAAATAAATAAAATAAATATATTGCAACCTACATATGAGTACTAAGGTTTTAGCTGGGAGGGACTTTTCTGGACTGTGATAAATGTCAGTCAACTCAGTAGCAGCCAATTTTTCCCTTTCCACCTCTCTACCTTTTCATATTAGTCAGATTATGTCAGTGTTAGCAATTGAGTATGTCAGAAATGAACAATGAAAGTGATGTGTTATCCCAGCTATGTGACCAGTCAGTTAGTTGCTAGTGAAGCTGGTTAGTCAGTTAAGCTCAGTTAGGTAACAAGTTAAATTCTTTACACAATATAATGTTTGCTTTTCTCTATGAAGAACTGTAAGTACACAGAAACATTTTATTCTTTCTCATTAGCAGAGTCTCTGAGTTAATGTACTGAGACAGTGTTACAAATAAGAGGTGGTCTACTGAGGGAGACTTGTAGCTCAGTCAGCAGGTTCCTGACAGAACAATTTTATCCACTGTGTAATTAGAGGGAATTTTAATTTATTTTAAAGCCTTACTCAGTTCCTCACAGCACTCTCTCCCAAGAAAAACAGGAACTCATATTCCTTCTTGACAAACTGTTACCAATTAGAGCCAGTTGTATCTGGGGTATTCTGGGACTGGACATCCAAACTTAACTTTTGAAGGATGTAGAATGTGTGGTTTTCCAGATGTTATTGAACCATGTCTTGCATCACTTGTCTCCCTTATTTATTTATTTATTTATTTACAAAATACTTTTAGCCGTCCCACTACCAAGTGGTCTCTGAGCAGCATTGTGTTGTTTGGGCAAACTGAAGTCATAATGTAGCTGGATTAGAAGTGTCTCAAGTTGCCTGTTCCAGTTTTGATTACTAGTTACTTAGCATATAAACCTTGGAAGTCTAAATGCACCAGTCTAATGAAATAGTTTGTCTGGATGACAGGCAGATTTGGGAACAAGCTGTGCTGTTATGTTGGAACTGAGTTCAGAGGTAAACATGATATTTCTACTTTCCATGTGTTCAAACTTTTCCAGATGGAAAAGAAACTGGTTAGTGGTATCTCTGCCTTTGGGGGTCAAACAACCATTTCACAGGGGTCGTCATGAGCCAGTGAAGAAAAAGGCACAAATGGCTTGAGTCTGGAGGAAGTGGGGGGGATAGTGAGTTACAGCTTGATAGGTTGGATGGGATGTCAGTCAATGGCACCGGAGGCTGCGATAGGCTGAGGGTGCCTGTATAGAGGGAAGTTCTCTATGGCACCTGCGGCAGTGGCCTGCCAAAGGGGGCTTGTGGCCTCTTCCAAGCAGGGCAAGGGATCACCACAACATGAGGAACTGTATTAAAGGATCCTGGCATTAGGAAGGTTGAGAACCACTGTACTAGGTGCTATTCTTCTTTAAAATAAATTAGGAACTTGAATATAATATTACAAGTGTGATGGAGGAGGAAATGGACGGTCAGGGAGAAATGCTTTTTCCACCCCAGATTTAACAAAACAAAACAAAAACATTCCTTGCCTACAAATAGGTCTATAGAAGTTGAAAGGAACAAGGAGAAGAGAGGAAGGCATTATTTCCTGGATTTATTTTCTTTTCTCCTTTTGCTCTTCCGATTTGCTGTAGAGAACTTTGAAATACAAATTAGGTCTTGCCATCCGCTCTGATGTTAAGAGTTGATGGAGGAAATAAATAAATAAATGCACAGATCTTTCTTTCTCTTTTTTCACACACACAGACACATGCACACACACACACACACACACACACACACACACACACACATTGCAGTTCTTCAGTCTATCTTGCTTTATTGTGTGAGAACAGACAAGTGACTCATAGGTAAAATATAACATTTGGAGTCACAGTATAAGGAAATCAACTTTTGCTTCTGCAAGCAGCAAACGGAGTCATCCAACTTTCCTTGAGCCTACTTTTCACAGAGATAAAAATCTGTGCCTGGGCAGAATAACTTCAGAAGGAAGGTGGGGGCAGGGGAATAACATATTTGAATTTTTATCCATGTGGTGTGAGAGAGAAAAAATGTCCTTCTATATAGAGGGCCAGAGAGACAAGTTCTAGTTCATCCTTTCCTAGTCAGGCTTATTATAGGCCAAAATCTTACTGCATAGAGTAGTAAATGGCCCTCGAATAGACCCATTAATCAACAGGGATGTTGTGAGTCTATTCTTCCATAGGCTCCGTTGATTCAAGTGGGCCTACTTTAACTCATACTCACTACGTAGGCCCATTTCAATCAATATAACTTAGAGTGACTCACCAAATCCCCTTTGATTGAAGAGGCTACTCTAGGGTGATTTAATATAAGCAGCAGGATGTGGACCATAGAGCTGGAAAAGATTCCCCCAGCTAATTTAATTAATCCAACTGCTGTCTGCTGGAAATCCATGGCTGAAGCATTCCGGACAGAATGGCTATCCAATGTCTGCTTAAAACTCCAAGGGAAGGATGGTTTCACCATTTCCCAAGGTATTCAATTTATGTTGGACAACTCTTACAATAAGGAAGTTCTTAATGTTGGTCAAAAATCTTCTTGTGATTTTGATGGTATGAGTTGGGTCGTATCCTCTGAAGTTATAAAAAATTAAGCTTGCTCCATTTCCTTCAGGACAGCCTGTCCTATCTCATCTCATATCAAATTTCAGCCTTCTCTTCTGCAGGCTAAAGATACCAAGCTTCGTTAACTATTCTTCTAAAGTAGGGAAGGTGATCCTCCCAGATTTGTGCAATCCACAGATTTGAGGAGTGTCTATTCCTTCTACTCTACTTTACTCTACTCTAATCCATTTATAAAAATGTTGTGCTGCTCTGGGCCCAAGACAGAACTTTGTAATACCTCACAGTCCACCTTTTTTAATATTATTGAAGTCAAGCTGACTAGGAAGTAGTTGGATGGATTCTCTTTCTTCTTTTTGAAAATGGTAACAACAGACTTGAAGAAGCTAATTTGCTCTTCATGTAGTCCTAAACAGTGCAGCCTGGAGCTCTGATATTGCATCTGCTTTAGCATCCTTGGGTTGAGCTCCTATAACCATGTAAAAATTAAATTAATTTGAGGGGGAAAGCTTCTGGTACCCCTTTTGGGTCACAAACTGTGACTATTAAACTGTACCAGGTGAGGCCTTGTTGATCTATCACAGATTAAAAAATTGTAAAGCTCAGAGAATCACTGTCAACTTACTGCTCATTTTTTTCTGTTGAAATCTACGTATATTTTATAAAAGATCAACAACTAGATCAGACAACAGAATGGAAGGAAACAGTAGGAAACAAGTTAAAAATAAACAGCAGGGAAAGCCACTGATTTCAAAATAAAAGCCTGCATGGGAAGGCTAGGAAAACTTCAGTTCTCCTGAAAACCTGCAAAAAAATTGGGTCTGACAAAATCCACCCACTCCTGATTGAAGCAAGGTGGAATTAGATGCACCACAGAGAGATTGTCCATATTGGGAATAACTTCACATGATGTAGTCTGAATGTTATTATGCAGTCCAGATGATGTGAGATTCCTTATTCAGTCTACAATATGATGTGGATGACACAGCTTCCGTCATATTCCCTGAGGAGTAACTTACACAATGAGCTTGTCAAGCATATGATTTTAAAAATTAAATATACCAAAAGTAAATGTGGCGGTATGATGTGTTCAAGATAGAGCCTTCAGAAGTCACAGCATCTATACTGCAACTATCTAAATAGCAGCATATATCTGCGCTTTTTGAAAGTGCATATTTTAAAAGGTAGTATAAGACTTTTGATAATGGCTATTGAATAAAGGAGGTAGAAGTTCAGTTCCTAGTAAGAAAAGAACAGTAATCAGAATAATTATCTCATCTGCTGTGGGGTAACGTAAGATCCCCCTCTCCCCCAAATCTTTGCTTCTTGTACAAACAAAATCTTAGAACTGCAGAGCCCAAGCTGTGTCAAGATCCATAGCCAGATACCTTAACCACAATAAAATATTAGATTTTCTCTTGAC
Source organism: Phrynocephalus versicolor (assembly GCA_023846285.1). Classification (NCBI taxonomy): domain Eukaryota; kingdom Metazoa; phylum Chordata; class Lepidosauria; order Squamata; family Agamidae; genus Phrynocephalus; species Phrynocephalus versicolor. Next base: position 11,364,674 of record JAHTLZ010000111.1, on the reverse strand, counting down.
CGATGCAATCTTGGGAAACCAACTTGCATCTCTTATATTCTTTCCCTATCAACTACCAAATGTCAACAACAAACTGTACAACTCCCCCAAATGAAATAAGAATCATGCCTGTTTAAAACAGTTTGCCACCAAATTTCAGCAGTGAAATAGGAGTGAAGTTTTGCTAGCATAAAACAGAACTGAGAAACATATATAGCTCCTCTGAACCCACTGAATTTTTTTTTACCTCTCTCAAAAAGAAATCGATTAGGGTAACATAGGATGGGAAGCTTAATCCTAGAGACATTAGCTAGGTGATACAGGTATCTTAGCTAGAGTTATTAACTAGGTGATGCAAGCAAAGTGTTCTGCTTACATACAGTCCCAGAGCACTTCAAATACTCTCTGGGCGGTTTACAATTTAATTATGCAGGCTACACCTTCTGCAAGTAGTTACTTGCAGAATATATTCCCCCCATGCCAGTGTCACTTGCAAAGGATAGGGGTAAACACTCTATCAAAGGCAGGTGTTATCTATGTTTTTATTATGTGCCATCAAGTCATTTATGACTTAAGACAACCTTATAAATCAAATTTTCTCCCAATAAAATGTGTTTCCTATTACTGGACAGTGCTGTAAGTAAATTTTTGAAGTACAGGAATGCATACTCAAAGCCAGTACCTCCTCACCAAGGAGAGGCCAAAGACAACTGGAACAAGACTTACCAACAAACGAGAGGCTAGTATTTTGTAAAGTTAAGGACTCTTAGCTGCCTCTCATGACCAAAACACCTTCAGGTATTTTTCAGCCTGCAGGGAACCATTAATAGACTGGCCTGAATGATGAATTCCAACATATATGGAATTCAAGGAAGTTGCTTTTTTCGATTACAACTTTCAGAATCTCCCAAACAGCACAACTTTTGAGGTCTATGGGATTATAGGAGATGTATTTTTTTAAAAAAGAGTACTTTTTTGGAGCTCTGGTCACATCTCACTGCTGTAAGGCTTTCAAAATTATTTAAGAACTTCCTGAATTTCTGTGTTTTAATAGATTGTTTCTCAGTATCATTTTCAAATTATCTCCTTCATTCCCCAGGGAAAATAAGTCCTATTGGAAGATTTTTAGAAAACAATATTCCACTTTAAAAAAAATTAGGCACAGTATTGAGCATCAGTATCCCTTCTTGACGCTACAGTATTTTATACTATAGTTTGTTATCCAGTGTGTCTGTCAATTTGTGTGCCCACATCAAAACCATAGATCATACCAGGCTATACAGAGCAGTGTGTGTGCTCTAAAGAAAGATGTTCTGGAGGACCAAGTGATACACACTAAACAATACACCAACATCTGGCTGGAAGACATTGAAAATCTTAGCATCAGTGCTGTGTTTCTTAAACACATCTCTAACTTGAAATGAAAACCTGCATCTTAGCAGCTGTCAGGTCAACATTATCTCTTGTATCCGCTACATATGAAAAAAAATCACACACAAATAAATGTGAGTCTGAAAAGAGTCACATTTTGGTTGTTGCTGCTGCTATAATGAAAAAAGAGGTACTGTAGTCACAATTGTGCAAGGGACCACTGTTGAAAACATGACTTGAAACATAGCACCAACTGCAATAGGGACCGTATGTTCCAATCCTAGGTAGAGAATACTCAGAAGTGGTTTACCATTCCCTTCTTCTGGGGCATCCTGGGACTGTGCAGTGTGCCCAAGGTCACATAGGCTGGCTCTACTCCCTGGTGGCACAGAGGGGAATCAAACTTTCAACCTCTGGCTCCACAGCAAGGTACCTAAACCAGCAAGTTATCCAGCCATCTTCACATTATTGACCATAACAATGTCCTGTTGAACAGAAGTGTTTGCAAAGAGACTCTCTTTCTGTTTGCATATGAATTTTATTATAGCAGGTGCCATTTGTTTTACACATGCATTAGGAAGCGTGGCTTTATCTCTCTTATTTGCAACTGCTTACTGTGTAAATGATAATCTGATTTAGACTCACTCCTTGCATAATGTTTCGGGGAAATTAGTTGGCTGACAAATATGTAATAGGTTGGAAGTATTTATTGTGAAGGTCAAAACCAAACAGGAAGGGAAAGCTACTCCTTGTGTTATTCCACTTTTAATTTTCCGTATCTCAGAGTGGCATTTTTTAAAAATTTTCATCTGTTTACTTATTGTTATTAGCTTTAACACTGCTTCTTAATTATGCAAGATGACTCTTCACAAATCTTTGTTCTTAGCCTTAAATTTTATCTTTAATGCTCTTGATAAGTGTTCTGCTCTCATTCTTTGTATATTGTCCTTCAGTGTTGTAAGCCACTTTGGATCCTTTTCATAGAGAAAAAAAATGTAAACGAACAAATAAAACGGTTAAAGAACTTTGTATTTGAAATTTAGATCCCATTGCTAAAAAAAAAAAAAAAGGTTTAGTTGCACGTCCTTCACTTCACTTTGGTGAACTATGGGGTGTTACGAAGTCCGTGGGCCCAGTGTTGTCCAACATCTTTACAAATGACTTAACAGGAGTAGAGGGGATAAATGTTCATCAGATCTGGGGTGTATAAACAAGAGATGAGTAACTTTGAGCAGATCTGACCCCGAGGGGGTCAACTAATGCTCGCACACACTCATTCTCCGATTAACACCTACCAGAAGACAAGAAACCATTTAAGGCCAAGGAAGGTGTTGAAAGAGAGGAGCCCTTTCCCCAAACGGGCACATTAGACAAAACGCAGGTAACTTTTGGCTCTCCAACATATGACTGGACTACAACTCCTATAATCTGCCACTGCCAGCTATGGTGGTTATGTGGGTGGGAATTACTGTAGAGGAGAATCAGGGCTCATGAGAGGTGGTGGTGCAGGGGATACACTGCACCGGGGCCCAGGGTCAGAAGGGGAGCCCAAGTGTTAGGAGGAGAAATGGAAATTTCCTGGGATCTCAGAAAATGTTTGCATAGACAGTACTGTATTGTGTGATTAAGACTAGCATTCACATTTTGTGTAACCCTACATACAGTAGAACTCCTGTATCCACTGATTCATTAACCACTGATTCAGTCATCCTTGGTTGTCAGAGGAAAAATTAACTGTATAATTCAGCAGACGCAAAGCAAGCTACTGTCACAAATAGCAGCTGCAAAGCAAGCAACTGTCATAAAACAGCAGCCGTAAAGCAAGCTACTGTCACAACCCTATCTCTTCTCTCTCTAGTAAATATAAGTCTCACAGTCAGAACCTATATATCTTTTCTCAGTGAGTTTAGGTCTCTATCTGACCTTCTCTCAGACAGTGTCAGCCTCTATCTGTCCCTATCTGATTCTCTCAGATTCCCTATCTGACTAATTCAGTGCTGGGCTGAGCCTTAAATCCTCTCAGGCTACCCCCCCCAAGACTCTCACATTGGTCAACAATCAACCAATCAATACAGACACTTCTCATGAATTATTCATCACCAAGGGGTAAATGCCATAGTATGTAGCATTGGGAAATGCTACATAGAGGTATAAATCAGGGGTGGCTCCAGAGGGGCCCCTGGAAGGGCAAGATGTGAGAGAATTCATGCACCTTTTACTTTTACAGGCAAAAGAAAGAAAGAAAGAAAGAAAGAAAGAAAGAAAGAAAGAAATTCTGCCCAAGAAGCTGCAAACCTCCATGGGCCTTTCCCCTCTAAAGACCTCACACTCTAAAGGCCCCATTTTGGGAAGGAGGAGGTATTCATCCATCTCCTCCCTGGCCTTCTTTCTTTTCTTTTCATGGGTCATTAGGCCAGGAAAGGAGGGACTGTGCCAAGCCTAAATATAGAAATAAAACTCTCCCATAGATGTGATGGGAGTTATGCACAAGAGGGTGAGGCCACATGACAACCTGGAAGAAACAAACTATACAGATGATAGTCCAAAAGAGGCCTACTTCGGACAATGTGTGCTGTTCCGATAGACAATTAACTGTCCACTTCAGTGCTGTGAGGCTGTTGGCAGGGGAAACTGGTTTCTCATAAAAATATCTTGCCATGTCTTAAAGTGGCATGGAGAGAAAATATTTATTTTGTTTCACAACAATATATCCTGCTGACCTTAATGGTGATGATTGGCCAGATCAGACTCTGGGGAGGTAAGTAAGAATGATGGAGTTTGAGGTCAAGTTCTGCAGTTCCCATCTGTTAACCAGAGTATCCTTCTTCACAATTTTTAGCTGTAGCTGGAGTGCAAAGTCCCATCATCTTTTCAGTCTATGCTGAGGTTTTCCAGTCATTTCTGAACTGGACAGCTGATGTGATGCAGTGATTCATATCAAAAGCAATCCAAGGAACATCTAGATTAAAATTATCTTTCAAGGCAGAAAGCTTTTTGCTCTCTGTTTGTCTATCCTATTTCACAAGCCTACTAAGAAGGTAGTGGCATGAAAGATAAATATGGACATACCTCAACTCCTTGGATGAATGAATGAGGTAATAAAATATAAATCAACACGATAAAATTGATAAATGAAGAGCAATTAAGAGGAACACTAATCCAGATAACCTTGTGCCAATCATGCTTTGGAAACTGAAATCTTTGAAGGTTCTCATGAGCCACAACAGGACAATATTCATTTATACTTATCACCTTAAGGAACTGGAAGATACAAATGAAGGAAGTAAATAATAGTTTGAATTTTGTCTGCTTGAGAAGGCTGTCACCAATAGGTTCCCTAAGAAAAACCTTCAGTGGTGCATTAGGGAGAATAAATCCCTTGCATACTAAACAGTCAAGACAACTGTAGATTTCCTATACAAGGAGATACAGTATGTGTGCAGTTTTAGTGGAATGTCAAGGTGATATGTATGACCCAAGGACCTCTTAAATAACTCTGAAGAAGACAGCCATCCATTTTGTAGTTCTGAAAAGAATTGATACAACAGCATTCCTTCACTACTGGAAACGGTATGGGCATAATTAGAACAGGGTATAAGACATTTGTCTTTGACAAGTTTTAGACTTCAGCTTCTGGATATCTCTGTCAATATAACCAATGGTAAAAGACCATGGGAAGATGTAATTGAAGCCATATGGGGGCCCGAACCCTGCCTTTATAGTACCTATCTTTTGAGAAGCACTAGTATTTAGGCATAGTCCTCCTTCAGTAGAATGCCCACTTGTCCTGAAACAGGAAACATTAATAGCACAGAAGTGGCCACAGTCAGCTACCCTTGGGTGTGCAGGAAAGCGACAAAGTGTGGATCAAGGGATGGACTAGGACTCTGGGGAACAGTGTCCAAATCCCCACTTAGACATGAAAACTCATTGGAGCAGTGGAATTGGTAAAGCCACTCCTTAAATATCTCATTTACCTTGAAAGCTGCATTAGAATCACTATTTAGTTGGTTTTGACTTGATAGCACAGAATACACAAACACACTTCCACAGCTACCCTGGAGTGTGCAGGAAAGAGACCAAGTGTCCCTAAATGGCCTGCTGTATTGCCGGAAGACAACGCCACTTACAGCAGCTTGTATCCACATTAAAATCTCACGGTCCAAGAGCCTTTTGCTGCCTCATTTGACCAAGGCATTTTTCCTGGCCCAGGCAAAGTACAAAATACAATCCCTTGTTCCACATACAGAAAAGAAGCTGAGTGACAATAACCTCTTACCTCAAGGGCAATTGGGTAGCATCTCTCTTCTCAGCTGAGGCTAACAGGCTCGCAAAGGCAGTGGTGGGCGGGCTGTTTGGAAGGCCCACCCCCTTTCTCCGACAGACAGGAACATCCAGCGGGCCACTGCCACTATTCCATCATCTAGCGCAGTGTGGTGAACCTGTGTCACGGGTGCCAAAGGTGGCACTCAGAGCCCTTTCTGTGGTCACCCAACATTACCCCTTCACAGCCACCTGTATTCAGGTTCAATTGCTGTATTGGCACTTTGCGAAAAATTAGCGGGTTTTGAATTGTGGTTTGGGCACTCGGTCTCGAAAAGGTTCGCCATCACTGATCTAGCATGTCACCTATGGCAAATGTCTCCTTCTCACTGATGGGAGGGATGGTACTACCTATTTTCTTGCCCTCTTAATACTATGCAAGTCTGTTTTGGATACCTGGTAATACAGTACTCAAAATAATGAGCGGGCTACGAAAACCTATGCCACCATGACTTACAAGATGCTACAAATGATGGCAACAGTCACAAATGATGCAATAGTTAGAAAGCAAACTCTTCATCTCTACTATTGATAGGTTGGAGACCTTGATGGTTCTGTGGTGTCACAGGCCCTTGTTGCCAATGCCTCTGGGTCAAACATAGAGATAGTTGAAGCAGCAAGTGAATTTGGTAGAAGCAGCATGAAGGCCACACAACAGGCATCTTGAGAAACAACTTGTAGACCATTACTAGACTGGTACTAGAAAGTTTTAACTTTGGCCCTTGTTAATTCACTGAATTAAAATTCCTTCCATTTACCAGATTAGCTTTAGGAAGTTTTGCTTAGTGCCAAAACAGGGATGAATAGACGTGGGCATGAATCACTTCGTACCATGTCATCCTACACCACCAGTGCAGCACCCCAGGTGCCACATGTTCCCTACCCTGGCAGCTCCCCCACTCATATGCTGGCCCACACTGCTCGTTACCCCACTAATTGCACATGTCTCAGCAGGAGCCCACATTTCCCATCTTCGCCTCTTCCAGCAGTTCGCCACTCAAAGATTTCAGGAATCCCTCCTTGTCCTAATGGCCAACTGCTGGAGGAAGTGGAAAAGGGAACTCCTGCCAGGAGTGAAAGACTGGACAATGTGGAGGGAATGACCAGCATGTGTTGACTTGTGAGTGGGGGAGCCAGTCAGAGCATGCATGGCACATTGGGTGCTGTGCCAATCACTTAGGACGACATGGCATGAAGCAATTCATGCCCATCTCTAATGATGGAGCACTGAAGATATTGGGTATGCATTAATACATTACCTATATACAGAATGTTGCTGTAATACTGAGTAGGCTAATAAGGAGGAACTCCCCACAGAGATGAAGATATGAATCTCCAGAGATTGTTAGGACTGCCAATTCTTTCCAGCCATCACGAAAGCCTAAATTGGCTTAAATTTATGGGTACTGGAATCCAACATTGCTTGGAGGTAAGACATTAGTTTGCTTGCTTGTGAATGTTTACAAGCTTTTGTTACAATAGTAAAAATCCACAAGTGCTGCAAAAAATTAAGACTACTTTCTGTGGAAAAGAAAGGTTCCTAATTCTCATCTCCACAAGCTTAAGCAATATTTCAGCCAAATTCTTACAAACTGTAAAGTCAAAGGACTCCTACATGGAACACTGCTTAGTCATTCAAGAATTTATGAGACCCTGCAAATAAAATAAAAATTACTAGCTTGTTAGGAGGTTCATGGAAGAATACATTTAGCCCTATAATCTTCTGTGTTGCAATGAAGGAGATTCTAATTAATTTCTACATAGGCTCCAGTGCCAGCACATATACCTGCCATGTGTCAAAAGGTCACAAAGAACTGCATACAGATGAGTACTTGAATACAAACGTTACTGACGCTAATTTTAATTTTTGGAATTTCAAGTTTGTTTGCTGATGTGGAACCTTTTGTTGAAAGGCAAGATACAGATTTTATACTTGGACGCCTCCCATCTGCCTCAGCATTCATGTTCCGCAACCTTTATTTAAAGAGGCTAAATCTTTTCATTTTTCAGTAAAACGCTGATGCAGCCCACCTGTGTGGCAACCCATCTGGAAGCCAACCCATTAGAAGGAACAGGCTTGCCTTTAAAAGATATGTGAAAATGCAGGAATTTAAAAAACAAAGCCTAAGAATTTTGTTTCCTGGGCTATCTAGAAGCAATTTACTTCAAGGCACGTGATAAGACTTCTTACATGTGACTGCTGGGAAGGATTCCTCTAGGGCAGGCGTGTCCAAACTTCAGCCCTCCAGATGTTTTGGACCACAACTCCCGCAGTCCTTTGTCATTGGCAAAGCTTAGAATTCTGGGAGTTGTGGTCCAAAACATCTCACGAAGGCCACGATGGAGAACCCCAACTCATATGAGTTAGTCCTAGCTAATGGTGTGGTGTGAAGAGAATCATACTTCACCACAATCTGCAAGATAGGTTTTCCGCTCCCAACTTACATGAAGGAACAGCCTTTTCCACCCCAAGCTGTCTGCAGTTAAGAAAACATTTTTCTATATAATCCACTGAGTTCGATCACCTCTAGTCTTAAAGCCATTTTCCAGTGATGCAGGCGTTTCGCCTACTCACAGCCACAGCACATACCCTTTTTGGAAATGTGACAACACTGCTGAAATTTGCAAGCCTCTTGATGCATTCCATTAATTATAAAACCTCCCAGAGGTTTCCTGAGAATTGACTGCTTCCTCTGAAATGCAGAAAGGATTTAGAGGGCTGTGCTTGCTTTAGGCACAGCTGCTTGCTGTGGTATTATGTTACTGAGTATGTGCTAAGAACTGCAACAGCTTGGCAAATGCCTTTGTGGAACAGGTACAGGATGTTTTCACCCCTCCCCTCAAAGAACAGGCACTGGCTAACATATCTCAGCTCAGAAGAAAGGTTTCTCCCCCCCCCCAAGTCAGTGACTAGCTTTGTACTCAGCCTCTGTCATTCTAAGAGTCAGGCAGCACTGGATAGAAAGAAAGGGGAAAAAAATAAGACACAGTTTTTTGTTTCCACTACTAACTCAGTGTACTTTATTCGCCTGCAGCCTACAGCTGAACAGCCAACACTGGACAGAGTTCAGTAGCACTGAGGAATGATCAGATCTCCCTCTTCACACACTCCCTCCCCAATTCAGGAATGGCTTTCGTTTTGTGGGCGTCTTTCAAAGAAAACCCCCACCCCAAAGGAAAAAAAAAGGCATTAAGAAAAGGTGGACCCAGGTTGATCAGAAGCCCATCTTTCAGACTCATCCTATTTCACCACCTGGTCTTCTCTGTACACTGGTTCAGGAAACCTGCACTGGGGGGGCTGCAGTTCTGAACCTGGCACTGAAAGGCACGCATCAGATACCCTGTACAAAAAAACTGGCATATTTGCTTGCTTGTCCAATAAGGATGGGCAACCAAAGAGGATCCCAGGATGAGCCTGAGAAGAAAGTGCAGAGGCAGAGAAAGGATTTGAGAGAGGCTTGTTTAATAACAAAATGCTTCTTGAAAGGTATGAGATTTCCTACCTGACAAGGCAAGCTTGAAAAGCACCCAACTCTGAAAAAGCCCCTAAGCATCAAAAGCTGCATAGTTAGAAGTAGGCACATCTCATCCCTTCCTGCCTCCTTTTAAGAATCCTGAACAGTTACAAAACTGCTGCCTCTCCCCATCCATTCTGAGAAATTTAGGAAAAGGATTGTTTTTAAAAATCACAGAACTCTATGGAGTTTTAAAAGATACACCATTAGACCCTAACACACAGCTGTCCATCCAACTGCTTTTTTTTCCTTTTTGGTAAAAAAAAAAAAAGTAAATTTTCGGCTTGCTGGAAAGACCAATAGAAAAAAAAGTAGTACTGGGGGGAATGTTTGACACCATTTTATTAATCTTCAACTGCAGTGGAAAAATATAACCTTTTACAAGTGCCATCCTGTGTAAGCTTCAGTATATATATATTTATATAAATTTTTCCTTTTTGAAGTGCAGCAAGACTAATACCGTATCAGAATCAAATAAAGAGAACAAATAGGCCAGGCAGTTTCCAAATCGTACTTTTATCTTTTTTTGCTTCGTTTTGAACATTTGAATTTCAACCTTATTTTGCAATCCAAAATATTTCCTGAAGGTTTTTTTCCCCCCTAGTTTGGACTTTGTTTCCTTTTTAAACTCTTTGGCACAGTTGTGTGTGGTTTGGGTTACTTTGTTCACGCCAAGAGAGGGGGCTTTGTCCCTTTGGGCTTGTTTTTTGTTGCCAATTCAGAGCATAGTTGTGTAGGTGTGTTTTTTTTTTCTTTTCTTCCCAAAGCCTCATATCCCATTTGGAGAAAATGGATACTAAATCTCTCTACTAACAAGCGAGAGTTTTTTCTGGACACCTGCTCCCACCCTCCCCCCACCCCACCCCACCCTGGTTTCTACATTCACAGTTGAACAAAATTCAGGAAGGAAAGGCGCTTTTTTTAATGAAACAAGATCGTGAAAAAAAAAGTGTCGCGGTGGGAGCTTTGAACATCCCACCAGCAATTCCCGAAAGAAGCCCTCATCAAAGCGGCTTCTCTTTCCCCCCCTCCCCCCCTTGAACTCTCTTACTCTTCTGCCACTTCAAGTAGACTGAACTTGTTAGTTTTTATGAAATGCAACTGCTAATCTCTTCAGTATTTCTTTTTTGGGAAAGATTAACTGCAATGACTTAAAGTTGAGAATGTAGATACCGCCTCATTCACGCACACTCACTCTGGAAAGAAAATCCTTCACCCTTCCCGTTTCTCTCGTGCACTGACAGCGTTGTGCAGCCAAAAGCTCCCCTCCCCAAAAAAGGTGACCGAGGTGGGCTAAGGATTCCCACCTCTTCTTTCCCTCCAGCAACGAAAGCCAGACCTTATTATAGGAGCACTCAAAACTGAACCTGAAACTAGCTTTCCTCTCTCCCAGATCCATTCGTCTCCCTCTTCACTGACCAAGACACAGAAGGAAGTCCTTATCTCTTGTCTGAAGAGACTGCATTGGTACGGAAATCAATCGTTTCCCACTTCCTGGAGGCAAGCGATGACAAGTTTTGTTCCTACGCAAGTCAGTGATTAACTCCATTAACAGCGCTGCTGCCATTTGCCGCGGCTGGATTTTCACCGTGGTGTGTTTTAAGCCTCTCACTCACTCATCCTCTCACTCCCAAACACTCAGCATCCGTGCACACTCCTCACTTCCGGGTTGGGTTTTTTTTCCTCAATTGATTGGAAATTTCCAGTGGGGGTCTCGGGTGTCGTCCCAATGGTAACAGGTCTGTGAAGAAAAGGAAAACAGTGAGAGAACAAGACCAGCACGTGCACCCAAAAAGGGAGGCGGAGTTCTGAAGGACTTTCAGCAGCAAATGCAGGAACATTTCATGAGTATAGTGGTTCGCAAAACTCAATCGCCAAGAAAAATCCAAAGGAACAGAACAAAACAAAAGACAAAAACATGTGACACCTTAAAAACTGTTATGAAAGCTTATTCCCCCGCCACATCGGGGTTCATATATTATGGTCCCAGGATATTATGGATTTTTTCTGGAGAGAAACACGCTTCCAAAAAATGGCTTTTAACCCTCTTCTGACTCCTCAGCAAACAGACCTTGGGCTCTTCCTGGCAGCATGCTAGCAGCAGCAGCTCCAATTCTGTTTGCTGAAGTGTCAGGAGGGGGTTAAAAGACTCTCTTTGGAAGTGCAGGCCAGCAGGAGCAGTCCAAGGTCAATTTGTTATCACCTAACTCCGGGGAAGTACTGTAGTTTTGAAGGTGCCGCATGATTTTCACTTTTGTTTTGTTTCTTTGGATTTTGCCTGGTATGCTTGCACAGACTAACATGGCTTAAATTTGTCTGTCTCATCACATTCCATAGGACTTTAAAGAACTTCCTAGGGTTCCAGCCCTTGGTTGCCAATCTACTGGTAGCTGTCACTTGTATGAAGTGGGAACACTCTGCAGCTCAAGAAAAGCAGCTTTTCTAGCAAATGTATGTATTACTCTTTTTCTGGCCAAGGAACTTCTAAGCAAGCTTTGAGGATATCTAGAGTCCACAACAATGCTCTTTTCTAGCTTCTCAGTTCACAAATGCCAACCTTTCAACTAAGAACATGTTCACACATTATACTGTACTGTCCGTAGTACACAAGCTTCCAATAAGCTACACCAGCTCTATGATTATGGCCAGGATCAAAAAGACAAATTGCTTATACTGGCTTCACACTGGTGTCTGGTTAACGCCTATCGGAAGTGACAACTGGCTTGAAAAGGCCTTCTGGTCTGAACTAGCATGGCTTAAGGCCCGCTTGAGAACTGATATTTGGAGCAGGATGACATCAGAGGCCTACGCAGGGGTGTCCAAACTTTTGGCAAGGAGGGCCAGATTTTTTGAGATGGAAATGTGTGGGGGCCGACCATTCAGCTGCATTTGGCCCCTGGGCCGGACTTTGGACAAGGCTCTACGACATGAAAGGATGCAGGGAGGATGTTGCAGCAACAGAGCCAGGGGCGGGTAGGCTGGGCAGCTGGCTGGGGACAGACGGAGGCAAGGGAGGGCAGGCAAACTGTAAAACTGCAAGCTGACATCTCTCATCAGCACGGGGAGGGGCCAGCTGGCAGGGATGTGTGACAGGCTGAGCCGGTGGGGAAAAGAGGCTGTGGGATGCTTGAAATTTGAAAACAGGCCGAATTTGGCCCCCGGGCCGGACTTTGGACATGCCTGGCCTACAGGCTGGTATCACAGCACCGCTATCTACACTATTCGATAGCTATGATGAGATCTTCACTGATTCTTTCATCTTGTAATGCAAGCTGCATAGAAACTAAGCTATTCTGATGCAGATTTAAAAAAGCAAATTTGCTTACCAAGCTTGATTCTTTAGTTTTCTAAGCTCTTTAGTGGCCCAAGTAGCAAGAGTTTTTGTTTTGTTCGTCTTCGACCTCCTTCCTTCAGTTAGCAATTCATGTATCATAGGTCTAGCTTCTACCAATTTGAGGACATCTTTCCCAAATGCTGTGCACAAATCCCTGTGACAAACAAAAGTGTACCAAGAGAAATCATTAGGCTTCCCAGCTCAGAGAAGTTTCTCCAATCACCAGCCTTAAGGAACGACTGTAAAAATATTGTGTGTGTAGGTGTTGGTGTCCTATCCCTCAGAGAGTGGAAATACTGCATTGATCACGATCTAGTTTTGTGATCCTGCAGTTTCTTTTGAATTTCAAAGCAAAAGGTGTTGGTTTTAACTTATTAAAATCCTTTAGAGGTTCTGGGGTCTATCTCCCAACATAACTCTTTCTACAAGCTTCCTCTAGACAGATGGTTCAGCAAAAATTACACCAAGCAAGGCCATTTATACAACTTACTCAAAGCTATGGAATTAACATCATGCAAAATAACATATATAAAGTAAAAGCTCATTTCAGCATTCACTGAAAAGAGTTATAATGATGCTGGTGCATTTTCTTATTACTTTTTTTTTTTAAAAAAATCTTCAGTGCAATTTGATTATTGGTTTATTACTGTTATTTCGTTATTTTTTTCACTGCTTGGTGACTGTATAGCATTCAGCAGTCTCACGCCTGAGTTTCAAAGTGGTACTCCTATCAGAGCACATAGAGATGTATCACTTACCCTATCAGCCCTGCTGCACAGGCTACGACCCCATCTGTATGATCTTCATCCGCAGCAATATGGTCAATGAAAGACAAGATGAATTCTACTCTGGGTTGCACCAGCATTACATCCGCTGAAAGAGAAGCAAGGTTCAATTTTAGAGGCTGTCTACATAGCTATTTCCTGCCTGGCGATATTAAAAAAAACACCAGCTGCTATTTATATTATGAACACATTTCTCTTTGGATTGTCCAGATGAGGCCTACAAAACTGCTGTCTTCCCTCCCACCATGCCACTGCTCCTACAATCTCTGTGGCTGCTGACTCACTAAATCCTGTTTTTCAAATGATGTATGATGCTAGATTACCACAACATGCACACACATAACTAGTTGGTACCCCATGATAAACATTTAATAGTTTTTATTCCCTTAAGAAATACATGTGGATAAATGTACTGCAGACACAGCAGCTTCTGATTCTAAGCACAAACATAAAGGACCCGAGCTTCATGGTGCAGTGATTTAACTGCTGTACTGTAGCTATACCTATGCTCATGACTTGGGGTATGATTCCAGGTAGCTGGCTCAAGCTTCACTTCCAAGGTCAGTTAAATGAGTAACAAGCGCACGGGGGCGGGGGGGGGGATGTGTAGCCCGCATAAATAAACTGTGAACCACCCAGCGAATGCTTTAAGCCAGGGGTACTCAGAGTTTTCAAACGGCGGGCCGTTCCACCCCCCCCAGACACCACTGGGGGCCGGACCACAGCCCCTCCCAAAAAGGCCAACATGGGGGGAAAGGGGGGGAGGGAGGGGCAAATGGGCGGAGCCCCCCCCCATGATCAGTGCGTCTCCGTTTCCCCTTGATCGCCTGCCGTCCATCCCTCTGTCAGTCCACTGCCGTAGCTGCTCCGGCTCGAAAGGCTGGCTGGCACTTCCTCCACCTTCCCCCTTCCTTCCTCACAACCATAATAACGCAGGCAGCGGCCACACAAGGAAGGCAGGAGGGCAGTGTGGAGGAGCAGGGTTGGGGCCTCGGGGCCATAGAGGGAGTGGGAGACCCTGCCACAGCCCTCCTGTTTTAAATTGCCCCACTCAGCTGCAGCCGGTGCCCCGATCATCTTGGTGGCAGGTTGGGGGAGCAGGGGACCTTGCCATGGCCATCCCACTTTGAACTGCCCCACTAGCAGTGTGCCAGTCATCTGGGCAGTGGATGGAGGGAGTGGGGAAAGCGACATAGCCCACTGCTTTGAACTGCCTCTGCAACAGAAGCAGCTGCAGAGGCTGGCTTGTTCATGAAGCAGGGTTTAGGTGTGTGTGTGTGGGGGGGGTCTGCAATTAGTCCCAGGGGCCAGATTCAAGACCCTGGGGGGCGGCATCTGGCCCCAGGGCCTTAGGTTGAGGACTGCTGCTTTAAGGACTATAGGGTAGTATAAAACACTTTGCTTTCCTAATCCAAGACAACCCATCTTGGGAAAACTGTCTTCCCACCTCTTCACTGAATGAGCCATTGTTTTAAGAAGGACACAAGGCTGTACAGTAACTTTAGAAGACAAGCTTTTAAAAAGATGGTAAGAAAGTGGTCAAGAGGCCACCTATTGGCTCCAGACCAGATATCAAAAAGTAGGTCTCCTAATAGTAACTCCACTTCAAGGCAAAAAACAACTTTGACATCTTACTAACAGAAGCAGTAATGTAAGAAAATAACATTTTAAAAAAGCCATGGTGTGCTCCTGATATAAAGGCAAGAACATTTAGAGATCTGATTCAAGGATCTTCACCCCCTTCTCCTCATGCAACAGCAGTATCAAACACTGCAAGAAATCGGAGGCCATCCGCAGAATCTGTACTGTGTCGCATCTTGTACATGTATATCTGTATCTATATCTACATCTATATATATGTACTCACGGTGCACATTTTCTTGATCGCCTTTCAATCCCTGGATGATGCCTGTATATGCTTCCAAACAGCCCTCTCGCAGTTCATTCAGGTAGTCTACCATGTCATAATCGGACTACGGTAAAACAAACAACAGTCAATCTGGTTCTGAAATGGTTTGAGGGGGTTGCTCTGGGTAGGGTGTCTTAGGCCATAGCTTCTGGGACCCTGGCAGGCAAGCAGATGAGATGGCATGTGCCGAGGGGGTGGGGTGGGGGAGGCTGATGAGGGTCATAATTGAGGAGAAGAGGGGAAGGCAGAGGCTGGGATAAAGAAGGAAGATCGGAAGGATTTGGGCCTTCTTTCAGGAAAACAGAGGGACGTTTTGCAGGAGGAGGAGACATGGGGAGAAGCCACAGAAGCTTGGGATTCCCACTTCTGGGAAACAATCATGGTGCCTCCATCATCCAACAGAACAGCGGCACCTACTCTAACCAAGTTGCAGCACTGGCGATGAAAGTGCCAGCATGAGTGACAGAGGAAGCTCCAGAAGGAGTGGGCACCACTATCTCCACCTGGCTCTATTAGCTGTTCTTGAAGTCTCTGGCCATGACTGGGACTCCTGCTCCCCCCCTCCCCCCGTCACAGACCAGAACTCTCAGGGGCCCATATGGCTTTAACAGAAATATTCCCGAAAGGACATTCCCTGGAAGGTTATTAAGGGAACTCAATCACTCAGGAAACTCCCAGAGAGAGTTAATGACAGTGTTCCTGTTGGTCCCTGAGTTCCAAATTGGTTGTTACCACAAGTAATGCCCATGGAATTATTGCTGGGAGATTTAGCTTCTGCCAAATCTCAGTCGGTGCCCACCAACACATCTGTGCAACTGCCCAGGTTTCCAAGTCTTACCTTATCAACTTGGGCTTGAGAAGCCTGCTGAAGGGTATTGAGTACAACCTCTAAGTATTTCTTAAATTCTCCTCCAATAGCAAGAGCAATGTCTCCAAACACAGAGAGAATCTGGGGTTTTACAGATCGATGCACGTTTTCATTCTGTGAAGATAGGTGGCTGATTTTATTCACACAGCATCTTTATCCCTTAGCAAAGATAAGATTGTCAAGCATTTTGCAGTTATACTGTAGGGCTACCCAATGAGCTTCCTAACTGAGCAATATCTGAAACGAAACCTCTCCAGTGGAAACCCAATACTATTCACTCATCACACTGCAAGTAGCTTTGTTTGCCAATCTACATATTGGTCCCAACAACAGGACACATTTTATTTTCGTTTCTTGCTATTTGTCTATTCAGTTTTGGAGAACTCAAAACAACATTCTGAAGGACTCCAGTATTATCCACCAGAAGGGAACAAGCTGACACTCCCCCCTGCCTCAATACAAACCACTGGCCTTGCATTAAATCTAACAACCCACTGCCAAAGAAATTTACTTAGGTTGGAGAAGAGAAAAAGAGTAAAATGCTATGTGTACAGTGACATCTCTCAAAGAAAATTCACATAACGCTAAGACACTTCGCCTTTGAGTAAGTGTGTGTCTTGCTTATACTTCTTGTCTGCTGGTACCTGCCAATACACCAAATATTATAGCTACGGGATGTTTTCCCCATGCGTTTCCCACCATGAGAGATGTCCCGAGTTTCATGTAGGTCACACTTCTTCTCTCATGTCTAGCTCTTCTCCACCTGTTTTCCTTTTCAAGCAGTTCGCAACAAAAGGAACACTCACCCCTAAGTTTTCTAAGAGCAGCTGCATAACCTCATCACAAAAAGGGAGAATGTTGGACTGCAGAGCTCGGCACAAGTCACCCACTAGACCTACTGCAGCCAAACAGACCTGTGAGAAGAAATGCATCAAGTTATACACCCACCCAAGGCATGAGTCATTTTTCACCCCCCTGCAGCAATGATCGTTACATTCGTGTCCCATTAAAAGGCTAAATAAAGCCAGCAATGGTTCGATGGTGACGTGCTTGAAAAGAGTCACAGCTTCTGTTAACCATTTAGTAGATATTAACATGTAGCAAAAGGAGGCAAAACCGAGGAATCAACTCGCTAACAATTTAGTCAAAAAACAACAGTTCTGCAGCTGTTGAATTTTCCCCGCCCCCCTCTGAACTAAATTGCAGAGACAGGAGACTACCTCCTTGTGTCCACAAGGAGAAAGTCACCCCAGATTGATACATCCATCAATACACTCTCCATCTTCTGAAAATTCCAGCTAAAATCCTTCCACCAAATGTAGTGAGTTGTGTTTGAGCAGTAGTGGCAACAACCTTTGGCACTCCAGATGTTTTGGACCACAACTCCCAGAATTCTAAGCCTAGATTGCCAATGACAAAGGACTGTGGGAGTTGTGGTCCATAACATCTGCAGTTCCGAAGGTTCACTACCACTGCATTAGAATAATTTGGGGCAGGAAGACATCAGAAGGAAAGCCTTAGTGCGGATTTGGCGACATGCTAAACTTCCAACACCCGACAATCCTTTCTTGTAAAGCCAATGGTGATAAATGCTGAGTCATACAGTTTGACTACATGGGTGGTGGTGGTTTATTTTGCCTACCATTTTTTAACAACAGCACTTTGTTGACTGGTTTCCTAACAGTCATACATGGATTCTTCCCAAATCCCCATACTCTCTTGCAAATATGACTTTCCATCCACCTGACATGCATTATTCACCTGTAGTCCTTTAATATGTTAGTAGTTTTTTTTTTGAAACCAAGAGCTTCTCCCTGACAACAACTCAAAAAGCAAATTATAAATATAACAGAATGCTGGTAAAACATACCAAACTCTAGACTGAGTAATGCTTCTATTGGGATCACTCACAATTTTAAAATGTAAGTGTCTGTGTTTTCCAGAACTTGTTATCATGCTTGCTTGGTTGATATGTGCCATTAAGTTGGATCTGACTTAGAGTATAAAGACCCTAACAGGGCGTTCGAGGTAAATGAGATATTAAGGATTAGTTTTGCCAGTTTAACTCTCCCAGTGAGTTACCATGGTTGAGTAGGGATTGGGAATCTTTTCATGCATACATGATATAAATTTAAGAATGGGGAAGAAATAACGAGTCCAGAACGTTAGGTCAGGTGTGATTGTTATAAACAGGGTGGTTTCGATTTTCATCAGGTTGATTTAAATTGCAATTTAAAACAATCTGTTAAAAAAGAAAAACACTGATTTTTATTGACTTTATAAAATTTGGGGGAAAACCTGCCTGCAAGGCAAAATGGAGATTGTGTCAAAGAAAATCGGGTCCCCATTTGTACTCTTGGGCTTCTTTGTAGTCAAACACCTACAGAGCAGTGTATTGCTTGGAAAGGATAGGCTTGCACAACAGAAAATCAAGTAGAAATCAGTAGAATAAGATATCAAATGTAGGTGTGGTACACTGAATTAAAGCAATATTAGTAGTCACACATACTGGTCGAAGAAACTGACATCCTCACTGAAATGTTGTCTCAAAACAATCTTACTCTGACAGAAGAATCAGTCCCTGCCAAGTGACTGTATTTCCAACAACAAATTAAAAAGCTGCAATGCGATTCATAATTAAAAATATAATTCTGGCCTGGGTAATGCCATACCTACTTTTTCCTACTGCCTTATGAGCAGCTTGACTCCAAATATAATAGCCTGGGTTTTTCTTAACTTTTTTTTTCTTTGCTCTTAATTTTACACCACTGAAATCTCAGGAAAAGTTCTGAAGAATTCAAAAGCTCACCTTGTTTGTAATATTTTAGGAATCCAATAAATATACTAGCTAACTCCAAATTTTGTTTCTTTCTAGACCATGCAATTCCATTTTTTGTACAAATTAATTATGCTTCTCAGAAAATGACCTAGGATTTTCAGTCCAATTGGTGGAATACAAAAAAAAAAAAAAATTGAGATGCACTGTCCTAGATTAATCAATGGAATTAACATTTGAAACAATGTTATAGTGAACTGGGGACTGGTTTGTTTTCCATGGCTTCAGAGACTAGGACATGGGCCAGTGGTTTCAAACTACAGGAAAAGAGATTCAATTTAAATATTAGGAAGAACTTCCTGATAGTTCAAGTCATCCGCCAGTGGAATATGCTGCCACAGAGGGTGGTGGAGTCTCCTTCTTTGGAGGTTTTTAAGCAGAGGCTGGACCGCCATCTGTCGGGAGTCCTGTGATGGGGGTTCCTGCATGGCAGGGGTTGGACTGGATGGCCCTTGAGGTCTCTTTCAACTCTATGATTGTATAATACACAGCTGAAGTACAGAAATAATCACGTTGAAAGGAGCATAATCAAATCCGAAGAACTGATCAGAAGAAAAAGAAAACCTTACCTGGTACTCAGCATAGTTCTTCAATCCAATGCTCAGGAAAGGTTTGAAGGCATCCATGTATTTAAGAAACTCTCCCCCTAATACTGTGAAGAACAGAAAGGGAGAGAAACAGACTTCAGCCACCCAAAATTAGGAACCCAATGGCCAACCTAGGTATTTGTCAGACTATGATGGTAAAACCAAACGTACACATTGCTGAAAAGATTATCTGCTTAATTAATTTTGCTGATTAATTTTATAGCTACGATAAACTGCAAAGCTGTCTCACCAAGTACAGTGTGCTTAAACCAGGCATGTCCAAAGTCCGGCCCAGGGGCCAAATGCAGCCCGTTTTAAATTTCTGAGCAGCCTTCAGGCTCTTCTCCCTGCCAGCTCAGCCTGTCACTCATCCCTGCTGGCTGCCCCCCACCCCTGTGACAGCTGGATATGTCAGCTTGCAGTTTTATGGTTTGCCTGCCATCCCTGCCTCAACCCATCCCTTTGACT
Organism: Phrynocephalus versicolor; assembly: GCA_023846285.1. Classification (NCBI taxonomy): domain Eukaryota; kingdom Metazoa; phylum Chordata; class Lepidosauria; order Squamata; family Agamidae; genus Phrynocephalus; species Phrynocephalus versicolor. Next base: position 11,344,699 of record JAHTLZ010000111.1, on the reverse strand, counting down.
ACCCGCCCCTGGCTCCGTTGCTGCAGTGTTTGCCCCACCTCCTTGCGAAGGAGGGCAGCTTATGCAAGCAGCGCTGCATCTTGAGTGCACGTGGGCCGTTTCCCAGACCATGCAACAGCCACCAGACCCTTGGGTGCCTTGAAACCAGAGCATTGGTGGCTGTTGCACATGTGCATGGGCCACACCCTTTCTCCCCCTTTCAGGCTGAATAGTTGCCCCCCCCCCCAAACACAAACATTTTCACCTCACCAAATCTGGCCCTCCTTGCAAAAAGCTTGGACACCCCTGGCTTAAACTGCCACACTATTTACTTATAAACAACCATGAGGCCACTTTCGGTTCCATTTTATAAAATTACTTTAAATACATACACTTAAGATATGTTTCTCATATGACTGAAAACTGAGTAAACAAAAGCATTTAGATACCTAATAGTCCCGAGTAAGGATGTTCACGTGGTATATAACATTTAACAAAGCTTGTGATATGTTGATCTAAAACAACTTGGTCAGGTCAGCCACGTTCTATTTTATGCCATGCAAAAGGTGAGAAGTGACTTGGGTGCATCTTGCAAATGACAAATATATAGTACTGCCAAATATCCCTCAATTGGGAGTACCTCACTGACCACCGTGGTTCTCTTTCTCTCCTCTTGCACAATGGTTCCAAACCTTGGGGCACAGATGCCCTTTTGACTACAGTTGCCCTAAACCAGATCAACCAGTGTCCAGGGTTTTTAGAGTACATCCAGTAGTTGTAATCTAAGAATGTGGGGCCTCAGGTTTGGGAAGCATTGTTTTTCTCCTTCTTTTTGAAACTAATGTTTAATGTTACATTATAATAGCATTTTTGCTGACCATAACAACTTGTATTAACCACATTAAGCAGTTTTTCTTATAACTGAGGTGCAGGCTGGGCTGGTACTTACAAGCACTTACAGGTTGCTTAACACCTGTGAACTCACGCTATTGGGTTTGCTCTGTCCCTGCACAAGCATTATCAGGATCTTTCAGAGCCTAGAAAAAAGTTGCTAGACTCACTCTAGCACTTAGCACATGCTCCTCCACTCAACAGCTAATACCCAGTTCCTATATCCAACATTGAATCAATTGCAAATGTGTGGCAAACAAAAATGAGGTTGTGTGACCACCAGAAGACCTATCGGTATATGTTAAGTAACCTGTCCTATTTCTTTGTGGTACTGTTATTCACACTAATTAATGGGTGATTAACAAGCACCCTTACTGGCTGGTAGGATCTCATGCCAGTACTGATGAGATTACTACTAGATCAAATGAAGTGTAAAGTTTTTCTCTGACGTCCAAACTACAGTGCTTGATGAACATCATGGATCATGTAGCCACTCTGCAGATACTCTTTACCTGTATCTCTTTTTAAGAAGGCTTAGAGGCAGCAAACTCCATGGTATAATGCCCTTTCAAGGGCAGGAATCACACTTGTGGGGATTTCATTTTTAGCTCTGCATGGCTTAACATCTGTGGTTGAGGCCTTGTAGCTGAGAAACATTTGAACTGTGTGCTGTCGCTAGGACATTCATGTAATTTTTACCCCCAAGGCAACCTATTTAGTGCCCTTTTTGCGGTAAATGGGGCCTCACTGTCTTTGAGTTTAGAGTTGCTTATGTACTGGGTCGCACATGGAGGCTAGGGACCCAACCTGCGATAATGGAAAATCCGTGATATGCGGATGCTGGGTCGGGGTTGGGACTGGGGGTCTATCTAGGGCCTCCTACACTTATAAGGCGCTGCCCTGAATGGCTTCCCAGAAACCACTTCCGGGGCCTCCAAAAGGCCCGGGAAGCCCTTCGGAGGCCCGTTCGAGGCAGTGCCAGGCCTGGGATAAGTACAGGAGGCCACAAACGGGCCCATGCAGCTTGCCCCGGAAACCCTTTGTTTCATATACCACAGTCCTGAAATATACCGGACTGCAGTATATGAAATGCAAAAGGTGGGGGTCAACTGTATCAGTGAATTGTCTATCTATGATATCACCAAGTCTGCAGTATGCAGGTTCAGGTGCTAAAGCCTGAATCTTCACCTGTAGAATATGAGATAATGGTGTCTTTAAATGTCCTGAGGAAGAGAGGACTCCATTGTGTAGGCATGGGTCAGGATGGACAATACTCAATTGTCATTTGCAGTCAGGCAACAGCTGGTGATACACTGCACTCAAGTGTTTGATGGTTGGTATTGGGAAATCTGTGTGATTGTAGAGATTTCAGCTGGGAGGAAGTAAAAACTGCTGCTATGTTTTCCCATCAGATTTTTTTGGATGTGCTTGAGGACTGCTGCTTTGTTTCGTCTGCTATCTGTAGGGATCCACTGTGGAGGAGCTTAACAGGAGTACTTTCTCCACAAAGGTTGGTATTGTTTACCAACTGGCTGAGGAGCAGAGAAATCTATTTGCTTAGCTTTATTTCTCTTTTTAAAAATAGATTGTCCATGACATCTTCTGTTGTATTAATCAACAAGCCTGTTCTATCATACGGCAAGTCCTCAGTTTGTGCCCTTGAATAATCAGTTAATCTAGAAGATCTTAGCCAAGCATAGCATGCAATGTGACCACTGCTGACAAGGTTTTTTCGCTGCACAATAGATCTGGTGAGTAGCAACCAAACAGACTTCATGTTGGAAGGTCATCAGCAGTGCTTTTTAAATCCTCTGGCGAATGAGAGAAAAAGATGGTACGTTGCCATGGCTGCCTGATTCCTTGGACAAGCGTTGAATACATTCTGAACGTGATGGCATCCATTTTCCTGCCTTCCTTTGTTACTGCGGTCATTATATTTCATTGCTTAGATTTTGTTTGGGATGCTGACTGACTGAAGTAGGTTGTGGACATCTGAATAGAAACCAATTTCTTTATCTGAAACCAGTTGTGCATTTATATGAATTTTCAATTCTCCAGCGTCAGGGAGAAGATTGATTTCCCCCACACCCACTTCTTCCACCAAGTATAATAATATTGACAGCATGGCTATATGGGGTGGGGTGGGTACAGCATTCTTTTGAAACTTAATGTAATCAGAGGAGGACAGTAGGAATAGGAGGTCTCTGGACTTCTATTTGTAGGGAGTTTGCTATTTTAAATATTAGGTCTGTGAAGGAACTGGTGTCATCTGAAGGTGGTGGAAGGTTGTTGTCAACAATATTTGAGTCTTGAGATGATTCCAGAAGTGAAGGTGATTCTGTAAAGGCAATACTATCAATCTCAATATTTGAGGAATTTCATTCCAGTTTGTTCCTCTTCCCCTGCCAGGTTTATAGGATAAAAGACAAGTAGACATTAGTGCTGACTGCCTTTCTAGATTTGCCTGCCTTTTTCTGTTGTCTTCTCCTTTGGTTCTGCAGGTCAGGACTGTGGCTTCAGTTTTCAGAGGGAATTTTGTGAACAAGTGGATGGATCCGATTCTTGGGTTCCAGATATTTTCAGTGCTAAGCTGGGGTGATCCAGTGAGTGACCAAGTTTATGTGGGCTTTCTGATTTAGTTCTTATGGCAATCAGAACTAAGTTTTGACATTGAGAGCATTTTTGGGCTGAGTTTTGTGTGCTAGAGGCCACAACATTTTGAGTGTCCTCCTCAATTTCATTTTTGAAAGTCAAAGTCAAGGAGTTTTCAACTTGGTTTTGTTCCTCATCTGGTCAGCACCAGTCAGAAGTATTTTCCATTTGAAAATTCCTCAATTTTGAGGCACAATGTTGAGATGTCTTTACAGAAGATGGTTGAAAAAAAGACAGGCTTCATGTCCTGCTCTGAGTGTGTTCTGGCATAAGAAGGCCTAGCACTGAAGAGTCCAACACCAAGCCATGATATGTAGCCAAATGTTCCATTCCTTCTGCTCTCTGAAAATCAGGACAGGGAAACATAAAAGCCACTCAGCATCCACATATAAATGAGGTGGAGCGCCACAGAAGAGCGGAAGTTGGTAGAAATTTCCCCCAATTGCCATTTACCCATCTAGTATAGGTGGCAGCCTATTTTCTCACAGATGTCCTGCAAATGATCGTTCGATATTCACCGATTCAGATTATGGTAATCAAGATTGAGTGTTTTTACAGCAGCAGTGTTTGTCAGAATGCTTCATGCCATCTTTCAAGTTGGGCTGGGATGCTGGCCACCCCCAACATTTGTATCAATTGGGCCCACACTGGTGATTGTGTTAAAAGCAGGAGACACTAGAAGAAAGATGCAATATCATCTTCCTCCAATACTGACCGTAGACTCCTGTTCTTTCAGCTGAGAGGCCAAACCTGTACCATTACAAATGATAAATGTTTATTTTGTATAACTATAGCCTTGGTCTTTTTAGCCTTTGACCTTTTTTTGCAGGACATGTTCTTTCCATTAACATATCAATTTTGGCATGGTGTCCAAGCCTTGTTCTTCAGAAGGTTCCTGATTATTTTGGAACCAGCTCTTCTTGGGTGTTTTGGCTCATATCAATTTGAGTGGACTCGGTAATAATCAACTTAGCAGGAGTCTTGCAGATTTTACTCTGGAAATGCAGTAGTTTCCATTCACTACTGACATCACCCCAAGGATACAATCTGAGCCATGATTGGCTGTTTTTAATGGCAAAGTCTGTAAACACCTTAAAAAACTGGCAAGATTATGATTACCTTCTCTGAGACAGTAGAAGCCTTCTGAGTATCTGTCTAGAGAGGGACTTTATTTAAAAAAAACAATCTGTTTACACAAATACTGAGTAAATCAGACTCCTAATGACAGCTGACAGCAACTACAGTGCTTGTCAAAAAGGAACTGGGAGTTAGATGTTGGGTGGAGCAACATGCACTAAATGCTAGGTGGGGTTAGCAACTTTTCTCTATGCTCTGGAGGATTCCAAGGATGTTTGTGCAAGTGGAGAACAAGCCCATTACTGTGAATCAGAGTGTCCATGAAGAAAAATACCAATCCAGTGGTTCCTTGAGATGCAAATGCCTCGTGATATGAAAAACTTGAGGTACAAAAGGAGGCGGGTAGCAGGGGTCTGTACCTTCGGATCCATGCAGCCTATCTACTTTCCGGGTATGCCAAAGGAGGAAGCACCAGGGCGGTCCTTTCTCCTTTATTTTGCCTCTGAAAGGAGGCAGGCGGCACAGATCCCTGCCCCACACCTCCGTATCCCAAAGTGTGTGTGGTTTCCCATGGGAATGCACTGAAAGCCAATTAATTCATTCCCCCTTTTTTGCTGTTTTCTGACCTTCAGAACAGATTAGTTAGTTTTCAATGCATTTGTGATACGAAGAGTCACTTGGAACGGATTAATTTCGTATCACAAGGTACCACTGTACAAAAATAAACATTAACCACAGCTTTAACATTGATGAAATGTGTTTCTATGTGGAGAAAAGTCTGAGAGTATGCACACTCATTTGTTATATTTGCATACAGTATTGTCAGAAGTGACTCAAATTTGAAATTTATTTTTATAATTTTTTCAAGTAAATTTTTTGTCTCCACCTCTGAAAACAAGCCTGTCACCAGCTACAGCAACTAAATTCTTAAAAGTCACTTCCAACTGTGTCATGAGATTGCATATATGGTAATCTGAGTCCCGTAGCTCTGTGGTCAAATGCCTGTACTGCAGGTAAAACTGTGCTCATGACCTGGGGTTCAATCCCGGTTAGAAGGCTCAAGGTTCACTCAGCCTTCCATCCTTCCGAGGTTGGTAAAATGAGTATCCAGCTTGGAGGAGGGGGCAATGTGTAGCCTGCATAGTGTAATTAAAATTGCAAACTGCCCGGAGACTACTTGAAGTGGTATGGGCGGTATATAAGCAGAACACTTTAATCCCCATTTAATGCATTTCCCTTTATAAAGGGAAACCCATGTTTGGCTGTGCTGGGTCAGGTCAGGACTGGGGGGACCTGTTTGGGGCCCCTGCACTTACCCCAGGCCTGGTGCTGCCCTGAATGGGCCTCCGACAAGCCCGGGAAGCCCACCGGAGGCCCATTTAGGGCAGCACCAGGCCTGGGGTAAGTGCAGGAGGCCCCCAAACAGGCCCACACAGTTTAGCCCAGGAGCCTTTGCCTTCATATACAGTGGCTGCATGATATATCAGGACCGTAGTATATGAACCACAATATAGTAGGGGACAATGGCATACCAAAGATAGTCAAGTGTAACAGGCTGAAATTCAGAAGTTAATTTCTTAGCTGATTTCTCGGAAATTAATTTTCCAGACAAAGTGTGGCTGTTATGAGCTCCACGTAAAATGTTCTAGCATTCAGCATGTGACATATGCAGCATCAGGAAGGCAAAATAGTTCAAAATCAGTGCTGGATGTGGACGTTTCAGAACGACAAAACAATCATGGCAATGAGGAGACTGTCAACTTTATCTTCTACACTAGCTTTCTTGAAGATCAAAGTGGAAGTTTGTGCTCTATTGGGGGCTGGGTAGCCAAGCATGCCAATTTCTATGCTGTCTTAATTAAGTGCCATAGCCCAGGAAGATTTTAAACTAACTGTCCTCCTACTAACAGGCAAAGTCATTTTATTCACTTTGGTTTTTGGCAACACCACCTTTTGCATTAAAGAAGATTTTATCTGGTGCGTGTCACATATTAGTCCATTAATATTTTTTAAAATGTCTTTAAATGGATTTAAATGAAAATATTGTATTGTATGTATCATTATTTGTCTTGAGTATTATTTAGTGAAAAACTAAGATGTAACTCCAATAAATCCATAAACTTGCTTTCATTAGGTGTAGCTGAGGAGACAACCTACATACTGTATAACGTTCCACTTAAAAAGAAAGGGGAAGGTGTCTGGCCATTACAAAATACAAATGCAAGACTAGGCTACAGGCGACATCCTTACAGGCCACTAATAAAAAAAAATTACATATAGTGGCCTATATAGGTATCACCTATAACCTCGCCCTCCATACAATGTGTGAGTCAAGTAGGTATCCATGCATAACATGAAAAAAAACACCTTCCAGAAGTGAGAAGTTGGAATGGAGATGAAGTAAAGAGCTGCCTAACTTTCTCCCTTCTTGCATTTTCACAGCCTGAAATGCCTCTAACCACACACCTTGACAGGTGCACTGGAAGGCAAGGATGGGGCAACTGCTAGAGGATTCTCCACTCTGCAATATTCTGGATAATTTCTGCACAGATGCAGAAGCCCAGCAGCATGAATCACAGAGACCACAAAGAACATCTTTCCACAAAAGGATATAACTTTCCTGTTTATATTCTTTTTTTCCAAAACTGCTTTCTAAAAATGTTGGGTGAACATCTGTCCCAAGTATATCAGCTCCCAAGATAATGTCTGAAATCATGAAAATTGAACATTTCTCCCTTCTGTTCCAAGGTGCCTACAGCAAGTGTGTGTGTGTGTGTGTGTGTGTGTGTGTGTGTGTG
>JAHTLZ010000111.1:11325589-11337292 GCA_023846285.1 Phrynocephalus versicolor | reverse complement strand
CTCTCTTTGTGTGTGTGTGTGTGTGTGTGTGTGTGTGTGTGTGTGTGTGTGTGTGTGTGTGTGTGTGTGTGTGTGTGTGTGTGTGTGTGTGTGTGTGTGTGTGTGTGTGTGTGTGTGTGTGTGTGTGTGTGGGTGTGTGTGTGTGTGTGTGTGTGTGTGTGTGTGTGTGTGTGTGTGTGTGTGTGTGTGTGTGTGTGTGTGTGTGTGTGTGTGTAAAAGAGGGGATTGTGAAAGCACCTCCATGCCACTAGACATTGCAATAATGTTTGGCTTGTGGGTGCAGAAAGGAATGGACAATCCATCGCGGACAGGCTCCTCTTTCTATAATTTTGCGTCAGAAAAGTGGGGGGGGGTCATCTTATACTTTGGGCCATCTTATAAACGGAAAAATACAGTATTTCTACACACATACTTTGGGAAAGCAGGACCACTGGCCCTCTAGATGTTTTGTTCTCTAACTCCAGTCACCCCTGCAGGGATTGTGGGGGCCATAATCCAAAACAAAAGGAAGACATTTAAGCCTGGATATTAATCAAGATGACATTTCCTCCCTGCCAATTTCAAACCTAATCATTGTTCTTTAACAAACGAAGAGCAATCCAATCATTAAAATGCCACCCAATTTTCTGATACAGCATTTTTCTCTCTCTGTAGCTATAACCTAATCACCCGTCACTTCTACAGCCTCCATTGATTTATACTTTTCTATACTAAATATGGACAGGAAAACTACACCTTATAATTGCTGCTGAGCAGAAGAGAGAATGTGGAACATCCAACAATCCTCAGATTTGCACAGTGCTCAAGAACCATTTCTTCTATGGCTACTCCTGTACAGAGTCAAGCACTGACCTTCCACCAGAGTGCTGACAGCCATGAGAGCATCCTCTTGGACGCCTCCTGATCCTGCTGTACTTTGGAACATCCTCAGAAGAGATGCCATCACTACATCTGAAATCTGGAGAGCATCCTGGTGCTGCACTTTACGAAGGACATTCTGCATTTGGGAGAGAAAAGTGACTGCTGATGAGCACAGTTCTGTCTGGATTATTTTTGCTTCTTTCAGACAGGCCCCACTTCCTGCCCTTCACATCACCACAAACTTTGCAGTTAAAAGGTATAAACATGCTCATTTTGAGCAAAACAATTTTCAAACTGGAATGTGTCCTTCATCCACTATAAATGTGCTATTTTACTTATAATGGAATTGGATTTGGGCTGGTTCAGGATCAGACCTTATATAATGCAATTCTCAGTATTAGGGTCGAATTGTGACAATTGAGTAGCTTCACCCACTGGGAGGTCCGATTTAAAATCTAAGAAACTGGAAATAGTTATGATTACTTCCCATGGCCTTTCACTGTCCTCTGTTTTTCTACCTTGTAATTTAGGGTCTGAGCCAAAATTTGAACAAGGGACTGTGAGAAGCTATTGAAAAGAGAGCTTTCTCTTCTCTTGAGCGCCGTCTCTTCCCTCAGAAAGAAAAGGGGTTGATGAGAAAAAGGGGGGAAGTCAAGCAAGGGAAGAAGTTCCAGAGATGTGAGAACAAATAGAACAGATTCAAGTCTATCTGTTCAGCAAAGAACTGAGGACAGGGGGATTCTACTGGAAAAGGCAGAAAAGGAGGCAGAGGGAATGGCTAGAGGAGCCAAGAGAACAAGAAAGGAGGGAGCAGTTGGCAGGGGTGTGAGGGAAGTAAGCTACAGAGAGACAAGAGGGCAAGACAGGTTCTTCTTCATGGATCTGGTTGCAGTGGTGCCCAAACTTTGTCCCTCCAGATGCTTTGGACAACTCCCAGTCCTTTGTCATTGGCAATTCTCGGAATTGTGGTCCAAAACATCTGGAGGACTGAAGTTTGGACCCCCCCTCCCTGGACCCATAAATAGGAGAAATTTATGGTACCACAGGAGGATGCAGAGAAAAGGCATCGAGAAAGAAAGCCAGAAAAACCCTCATACTGGAGAGAGAGAAAGGCTGGGGGGGGGGAGGCAACTGAGGAGCTGAGAGGGCTAAGATATACAAAGAAAAGCAAAAACCAGGAAGATCAACACCTGTGGGGCGGGGAATCTTCCACTCCCTGATTTGAGAACCACGTGGATCCAAGAGGACACCTGAAGCTAAAGACATGCTCATGCTGTTGATTTCATTGGGATCTTTAAAGACTATTTCACCCCCACCCTAAGTGTTGGACCAAGGGAGGTGGTTTGGGGAAAACCCTATGTTGAACCAAAAAGCAGAAATCCCTGTTAAATGAGGAAGAGATGTTGAAGATTAAACTAAATCTTAATAGTTTCCTTTAGTTGCCAGAAATAAATGTTTCAAGTTTACAGTTAGAACCAGCTCTTGTCATTTGTTGGGGAGCGAGCGAGAACAACTCCTGAGGTATGGAGCTCAGATAAAGTACCCTCAGATACTTGCACCCGTAGTACACCCATTTTGTTATGATTCATACTTAAGTATTTTTAAATACATTTTTTGCAACCATGAAGTAAAAAAAATCCAAATTCAAGCTGGAAGGAGTTATCTTTTAAAAAACTCAAATCAGTCTTCCTCTCAACACTGCTCACTAACCCTTATGCTAAATACTGTTGGCATGTTCTCAAAAAGCAAATAAGATAGTAAAGTACAAGTTTTCACCTGTAAAGTGGCACATAACAAAGACTGAAGGTCATTGAACTGGATTCTGTCAGATGTGCTCTGGATATGGGACTGAAAGGAGAAAAAAAGTCTTAGCATTCAAAAAGATATTTCAAAGTATTTAATGCAGCCAAACACAGATACATACATATAAATCATGTCTAACCAGGCATTTAACAGCAGTAATATGTATGTAAGACTCCCAGATGACCACCTGAAAAGCCCCCATAAGATGACATTGGTTTATTGAAAAAAATTATGCTAAACCTAGCAATCCATATCTACTACTAGCTTTCATGTGAATTTTGACAAAATAATAATAATATGAGAACCTCCTGAAAAGTTACATTGTTATTTATATACTGAGCACCTGTATATCAGACGTGAAGATGTTTCTCTACCAACCTACCTACCTCCATCTGGAGAACCTGTTGTAGCCGTTCCATAATGACTAAAGTTGTCTTTTGGACAGCAGGATAACAGTCTTTGGCACTGTTTTTCACGATCTCCATCAGTGCCTCATATGCAGCGCTCCTCAGATTATTCTGGTGTCCATCAGGTCTGAAACAGAAAGCAAACAGTTGAATATCAGCCATCTTTGTTTTAATTGAACACCTCTTTGGGCTGCGTTGCAACCCCTGCTCTCTCCTCTTCTGGAAAGAAATGGAAAAGTGACCACAACGGCTAGGACAGTGTTGGCGAACCTACGGCACAGGTGTCAATTGTGGCACTCAGAGCCCTTTCTGTGGGCACCCAACATCACCCCTTCACAGCCACCAGTATTCAGGTTAAATTGCTGTATTGGCACTTTACAAAAAATTAGTGGGTACTGAATCGCAGTTTGGGCACTCGGTCTCTAAAAGGTTTGCCATTAGTGGGCTGGGACAACTGGTGAGACTGGTATCTGCTACTAGCAAGGCAAAGGCAGCACTAAAGATCTAAAACAAGATTTAATTGCTGGTGGGCCAGAAAATGACTGAAAATCTATCTAAATTAAAGTGAGATGAACAATTCTGTAAAAGACCCAGCACAGTCATAAAGAGGACATTTCTCCAATGTTACGAATAGGTTGCTCAAAACAACAATAAACTAAGCTCAGCTACAATGTATACCACAGATAAAGGAATGTAGCACATAGTCCGGGAAGTCACCAGTTAACGAACTTGTCTCCAATGTCAGATTTTATGCTTCCAAGTTTTAGTTACTGAGAAAGATGAGCAGAATAGTGATACTGTGTTTTGTGTCCAGCCTGGGGGCGTTCTTTTAGGCATCTGACTGAGTAATGTAGGAGCAGATGGGAGAACTTTTACACAGCAGGAGACTTCTGTTCTTGGAATGACAGGAGAGCATGACATGATTGTCCAACCAGAGGCAATTCCAGTGCAACAGTCCACTGGACAAAAAGTCTGTTGCTAAAGAAATGGGAAAACCAGAGGGAACTACTCGTTTTTCTGGACAGGAGGTATTCTTCCTCTTGCCACAGTATAGTTCCTGGAGAAAGGGGGTGCAATCTAACTCGTGGTGTGACTTCCATGGACAGGAGGCAATGGTGACCCTTCTTCCAGTCTAAAATGGCAGGGGAGCAGTTTGAAAGAAAGGGCTTTTGGAAGCTACCAAGATCTAGTTAGACAATTGCTTTTTAAAAAACTAAAAATCATTAAAGCAGGCATGTCCAAACTTCAACCCTCCTGATGTTCTGGACCACAACTCCCAGAATTCTAAGCTTAGATTGCCAATGACAAAGGACTGTGGGAGTTGCAGTCCAAAACATCTAGAGGGCTGAAGTTTGGACATGCCTGCATTAAAGGCTCAATTAAGAAAAGGACTGAATACTCAGTCTCTTGTTTGACTACGGGTTCAGAAATATGATGGATCACATGAAAAACACGGGGGGGGGGACCAACTGGCAAATCTGGACAACTCTTACAATTCTCCACATGAGAAACTTCTAAATGCAGAAGAAGTTTGAGAAGTTCGGGAAGAAGCTACATCCATTGAATCAGGATGAAGAACTTTTTCAAGGAGGAAAGTATTTAACCTAAAACAATGGTTTTGTAAAGTCTGGGTGCCGAAATTCTTGCAAATGTTACAAGAACCAGGCTGATGGAACTCACCCAGACAATATAGACACTTTCGGTGTCTGTCAGAGTGCAAAATCTTCCTGTGGCTGGACACAAAACGCTTAAATGGTGGCAAAAATGCCATAAAACAGATGTAGAAGACAAAAGCCATTGAAGAAATACAAAGAGAGTTGGAGACCAACAATGTGTTACCTCTCAGTGCTGCTGAAGCGATTAGGTGGGGATCCTTTCGCACATGCCCAGTGTGAAGGGGGCGTAGACTAACTAACAAACTTTCCTATTGCTAAGGAAGCCCCAGCCTCGCGCATGCACGCTTGGGAAACCCATCTGTGTGGCTTCACAAAGGCCACAATGAAGAATGTAAATGATATTAGAAGTGAAACAGTATTTCATACTGATATTCAAGACCATATAGAGAATCTGGAATTTGCAAAGCCAATGAGCAAATGCTTTTATTGCTTTGCAATACACCTTGCAATCCAACTAAATGTACAGATTATTTTTCCTTATCTGCCTGATGAAGAAACCTGCATTAGAATTCTGAGACCGATACCTGTATGTCAGGTGCATGCATACCTACTTACTACAGAAAGGAAAAGTCTAATAAAGCAATCCACATCTTAAACATGGCCGACAAATGTTCAGATTTATTTCTATATTAGTTTGGTCTAGGAATTTTTTTCTGTTGCCTTCTGTCCCCATCTGTCCGCTCTGGAATTGCGTGATATACAGTCCAGCTTCTCTTGAATTAAGTTAGAGACATTTCCCATAGCTCTAGAACACAGAGAGCTCTTAGGAACAGAGAGCTAGTTCACTATAGGCCGGCAAAGAGTTCCAGTGTCCTGGAGGAAGAATGGCTTATTTACCTGTCTGTAGTCTCTAAGAGTTTCTGAACTATTAGTTCAAATGAAGAAGATAAGCAGTACGTTGCAGGCTCCTCCTGATCATCAGCTACGTCAGCAGCTTCATAAGCAGCTTCTGCCAAACTAGAGAAAGCCTGAAATACAGCAGATGTCAACAGCTTAGACAGAGCTCAATCATTTCAGGAAGATCTGTCCTGTTAATATGCAATCATTTTCAGCCTGAACCACCAACTCCATAGCATTTAAGCCCACCTTTATGGGCCTCTCCTTAACTGCTCCCGTTCCCATTACGTACAGCAGATTACAACAGCACAACTGTTGTAAACATTTTGCATCTCAGCACAAAGTTGCTCGCTATCATTCCTTCCTACTACTATTTCTCCAAACCACAAACACACAGACTTTTGGACGCAGCAGATGAAGGTGCATTTCCTCTCCCCCACCCCTCATAAAATCAACCAGTCAAGCTCAACCCTGAAAAAGGATTGTGCCTTACCCAACACACGTTGGAAGCCACTCTTGGCTCTGCACTCAAGCCTTCAATTAGACACTGCAGCAGGGGAGCGAGGTAAATATCATTGATAGCTGCTTCTGGGAGCAGCTCGCAGATCCGGCCCACAGTCCACGCAGTTGTGTCTCTGACCACCACGCTTGGGTCCTTCATTAACTCTATAAGGGTAGGCATAGCCTATAGAAACAATAAAGCAAATAAAGAGTCAAACAATGTGTTTTATTTCATAAGGTTGCACAGCACTTTTTAGGAAACTCTGAAGGCTCATTAGGAAAATAAAGCAAACACTTCAAGTTGCCTGCTAGCCCAGGAAAACCTAACAGATATCCTTGCAGGGTGGCCACTAAAATTTTGTTTTTTATTTCCCTGGCTTTCCCTGATCACCAGTTGTCAATTTCCCTGACCCACATTCAAATACAACACAAGTTTAAAAAGGAATAGGTTGTATTGCATTCATGCAAGGCTTAACAAAATGTTCCACTCCACAACTACACAAATCTCAACTGCAAAAATATTTGTCAATGAGATTTAATATCAGCTTCTTTCAATATTAACTGCACCAACATCTGTTTTGCAATTGCACCAGAAATTACACCAAGATACAAAGTTCAAGTAAACTCTGAATGCTAACAAATGTAACATTTTTGTTATTCTCGGAGGCTTTCACAGCCGGGATCTGATACCTGTTGTGAACAAAGTTTCTCTTCCAGAACACTGCCAAACAGCCCAAAAAACTCACAACAGCTATTTGTGTTATTGTTTTAAAGGTACAGTGGAACCCCAACTTAACGAAATTAATGAGTTCCGAGAGAATGTTCGTAAGTCGATTATCTCGTAAATCGGGGAACTGCTTCCCATAGGAAAATTGCACTGAAAAGCAATTAATCCATTCTGGAGGAACGGATTTCAATGCATTCCTATGGGAAATCGCTTTAAATGACCTGCAGCTTTCCCCCTCCCCAATCAGAGGTGGGAGACACAGGTCATTTAAAATGTCTTTAAGCAACCGAACCAAGTGCTTGGTTCAGTTGCTTAAGGACATTTTTAAAAAACCGTCGCTTCTTCCCCCCCACCATTGGCAGTGTTTTTCTTTCCAATTTTTCCCCTCTTCCGATGCAAGCGCTAATGGCTGCCATCAGAGCTTGCATCGGAAGGGGGGAGAATGAAAACAAACAAACAAATGCCACTTCTCCCTCTACATGCCCGATGGTGGGGGGTGGGGGAGAAGCGGAGGTTTTTTATCCTTTTTATTTAAAAAAAGGTCTTTGAGGCAGTGAGGGAAGCTGTCTCTTTAAACGGAGGCAGCTTCCCTCAGTGCCTCAAAGACCTTTGCAACAGCACGTGTGTGCCCCCCCCCCGGTGAGGTAAAAAGTGGGCGCTGTTTCAAAGGTCTTTGAGCCACCAACCAAAGCGCTTGGGTTGGTTGCTCAAATACCCTTTAAATGACTGACTGACCCCCCCCCCCGCAGCTGCCATCATTACTCAGGAGGAAACCCATCTGGCTTGTAAGGTGGGGGGGGGAGACAACCCAAGCCCGCTCATAAGTCAGGATTCTCAGTTGTCGGGGCGGTTGTAAGTCGGGGTACCACTTTACACTTAAAATTAAATAATCGTTCTATCTAAAATGCTTTCTCTGAAGCCACAAGACAAAACTTGCAGTTCTGAAACTGCAGTAATAATCAAGTTAGAAATTATATATTTTGATCACAATTTCCCTGACTTTCCAGAAAGTGGCAACCCTGCCATGTGTACTACACTGTGAGCTACATTCACTTCTCAAATGCCCCTAGAAACTAGAGTGACAAACTGGTTTGGCAACAACAGCTTCAGCAGCAGCTTAGGTACTATACAGAACCATATTGCAATACTAGAGGATAGTAGTTATTTATATAGATCAAATTTGTGAATTCAAATGGAGAAATTCACATTTAAACATTTGGACAACAAGACGAGAATACGGCAAGGTAGGTATTTAGGAAAATGTATTATATCTTGCCCTTCCATAGAAAAATAGCAGATATAGGGAGTTGTTTCATTTTTACAAGCCCCAATATACTGTATAATAGAACTATAAACACAAGAAGATTCAAAGAAATGGCTCCATTTTCTCTTTATATATTCTCCTCTAGCTGACAGTCTCATTGTTAGGGGCTTCTCACTTTATAGTTATAAAACAGAGAGTACACATTACTATCAGACAGCTGGACCATTGTACCTATGCCATCCATTTTCTCTTCTGATAGCTTCCCTTTCAATTTTAAAGCTGTCTTTCAAGCAAAAGGTCAAGTGCATACCCCAACTTACTCCCAGACAATGATTAAAACCAGATTATCCTTTCTGCAACTCAAGAGATGGAACAGTGTCTTTTTTGGCAGGAGAAAAGTGGTAAGTCTCTGAAGCCACCACTTTCCTGGTCAGTGACTAGGGTTAGGGTGATATTTCTTTTAGCACAACCTTTCAATGGGACAATGATTTGTTCTCCCTATCCGAGTGGCCCCTGTTCCTGAGGTCCACAGGAAAAGCCATCACATCCCAAAACCACCCCACTGATTATACATGTGACTCCAGGCAGATGGGACTTAATTTTTTTCTGGGAAGGAGAGTGGGCAAGCTTCCAGAAGCTCTTTGATCTCTGACCAACAGTCAGTCTTGCACTGGGCTATTTCATGTGCATGTGTGGAGATGCAGCCTCTTACTGGCTCTTGTCCCTCTCTAGTCCCAGGAAAACAAACTGACTTTCAATAATGCAAAGCTTTGGCTTCCTACCAAAAATAAAAGCAATGTGTGCAGCATTTCCATACAAGTTTGTACATGACTCTTAAATAATCTCTACTGTAATGTAGACAATACAGTAGGACCGCCATATCCACGGGGGATTGGTTCTGGGACCCCTGGAACCAAGGTAAGAGTAAATACTTATCCGGGTTGATAGTGGCAACAGGGGTGGCAGGGTGCCGCAGCAAAAGCTTTCGCCCCCTCCCCCAAACGCATGGTTTCAACTATCATTTTTCTTATAGAGGAAAGGAAGATTTCTAGTGAAATGAGAAAACATACTCGGGAGGACACAGACAAGCCACTTTTGCATTTCATATATCCTACCTGAATGACAAGGGGTTTGAGCTGATTGGGCTCTGGTCCTTCCAAAATGCATCCAAATGCCATGACAGCAGCATCTCGATATCGCCAATCAATATTCTTTATGTGTTCTTTGATGAAGGGCAGAACATGAGGGACAATGTCATCTTCACAACAGGTGGCCAGGAGCATGAGGCAGACCCCAGCAGCTTTGCAAGGGTTCCAGTCATCATCATCATCATTCTCATCCTAATTGGGGTGTAGAAGGGAACCAAGAGCACCAACATCAGCCTCCTTCTCTCTGCTCACAGTGTGTTCAATCAGGGCTCCTTTACTTTGTACAACTGAATATACAACTTAAGCACCATCCTGTGGTGATGCCTTGAAAAGGGGATCAGACAGGTTTCTGTGGATAAAGTCCACCACAGGTTACAAGCCATGATGGAGATACTGTACATGTTTTCCCCAGGCTTAAAATAAGGGTACCTCAAAGTGTAAGACAGAAGGGAGTGGTATCAGGAGACAGGTATTTAGTTGCTTCCAGAGACATATATTTATAAATAAATAAATAAATAAATAAATAAATAAATAAATTCGGCGGGGCCACTTTGAGATACAGGAAGCTGGACAAGATGGGCCCTTGGCCTGATACAGCAAGGCTTTTCTTATATTCTTATGATAAAAAACATCAGTCAGGGCTGATAATGCAAGCAAAAAGATTGAACTAGTTCAACCACATAACTAGAGTAAAACGTGCCATACATAAATTACCTGGCCAGAGTAAGGTGCTGTCTTACTATAACTGTTATCAGACACAAATATCTTTTTAATACCATTAAGCCCCAAAAGCAAAAAAGAATAACTAACACTTCAGATTGTTTCATATATTCCAGAAACTTTGTCCTTGGTAACAAATCACAAGTAAACCCAGGCAACTGATGGAGGCTCTAACTTGCTGATCAACACACCGCCTTTTTTCAATAGGAAAAGATACACTGTGCCTTTTCCCCCCAGGTTCTCATGGGAATTACAACAGACCCCAAAACTCTCTGGTCGGGAAAATGATGACAACCTACCTGCTTGGTCAGTGTCTGTGTGAGAATTGGGACGAGATACTGAAGTGCCCCCTTAGCATAGAATTTGCTGGTGTGCTCTGGAGGCCTTCCTTGTTCTGCTGCCTGGAAAAAAAAAACACCACACATAAATCATCTCAATCAAATTCAAATTTAAATGCCCTTCAAACAAGTTTAATTATCTGACATTTAAATACCAGATACCTCAAGAAGATTGCTCCATGGAATGATCTCAGTTCTGGTTTCAAGCAAAAAGGCAACAAAAATGAAATTACCAAGTTTAGTTGTTTTTAACTGCTGCACAATTTGTACACAATTCGGAGAGAATGCTTAACCCTGACATTCATCGTTATGGTTTCTGATCAAGGTCTCGTTTACTTGCAGCTCCCTATCTGTGAACTGTGAGCAAT
The DNA here is from genome assembly GCA_023846285.1 of Phrynocephalus versicolor. Classification (NCBI taxonomy): domain Eukaryota; kingdom Metazoa; phylum Chordata; class Lepidosauria; order Squamata; family Agamidae; genus Phrynocephalus; species Phrynocephalus versicolor. Next base: position 11,326,642 of record JAHTLZ010000111.1, on the reverse strand, counting down.
CAATCATTATAAGATTACTGCTGCGACTGTCAAATAATTGGTGCCATGATGAAGGAGGTGTCTGTCTTAATCAAATAGTCTTTAGTGCAATGTACTATGGAGAGGCACACCTGTACCAATCAACCTACAATCTTTTAGACAAATGCACATTTCAAAACAGGAAAAGGAGGCACTTGTATTATTAGCAATGTTTGGTCTCAGCATTAATGGAAATTTATGCATCACTTGAATCAGTGTGGTGCATGGTATTTCATCATGGACCAAACGCTGTTACACCACTCAGAATGGTGCTCACAAGTCAACCAGTTTGGACAACGTGCTACCAGAGAGCTGTTAACTCACCTCTGATGCCTCAATAGCCAGGTCCATTTCCTCATCACAAACATTGGACCAGAATTCGATTCCCTGAAGAGCAACCTCATCAATGTCACTTTTCATGGCCTCAATTGTGATCTTTGGGAAAGCAAAATATATTTCAGACCATGTCTCCGCTTCACAATTACAATGCACCTCTTCAGCAATTACATTCTCATTTCGATTTTCAGTCTTGAATACTCACAGCGAAAAGTGCAGGACCCATATATGTCTCCATGTACTGATAATACAGGGACATAATCTTCACTAAATTCTGTAAGGCAGCTACTCGCACCTATCAGAAAGAAAGGGACAGGTTGTATTATATTTGCAGATGGTCCAGAAAAGCAGGAAAGCTCACTGATGCATCCTGCACAAGCTATGCAGGATATAGACCTCAGCTGCCCTAGCTGATCAAGCAATCTGTACGTCTATGCTTCAATTCAGAAATGGAGAACCCTAAGAGCGAATAAAGAAAATGTTCCAAAGCAGTTTAGACACGACAAGGCAATGAAATGCTCCTATGGTACTTTAATAGCTACAATCCCCCAAGTAATTTTGCTTGAACTGTTCTTTTTAAAAAAACATATTTATTTTGTGCACTAAACAAGACAAGACAAATATATTGCTTGTCTCTGGCCGTGTTACAAATTCAAATACAAATTTCATTGTGCACATGTACATTGACAATAAATGTGG